>JAQQAE010002042.1:0-23324 GCA_029823295.1 Pseudamia nigra
GAAGCGCTCGGGGGCCATGTCGCGAGAGAGACAGGGAAAAACGTCACAACTCGAAATCCTCGCTGTGTTGGAGAAAGAGGAGACAGGAGAGAGGACAGGGCGCAGAGAAGCAGCAGTTTGGATTTACGGTATAAACAGACCGAGAGCCAGGGAAGGAGGGCTCGAGCGGAACCGGATTACTGCCTTTTACTGCGCCTGGAGGACAGTTTTCCAAAGTGCTCTCTTGCGGTTGTAACTTTGGATTTAACCGTCATAAATAAGTCCAACGCCTGGTTATCTTAACCTTTTAATAGGATTGAAATGGATTTATGATAACAGCCCTTTTGGAGAGATATTACGCACAGCCTCAGTAGGCGGACAACTCTGCAAATCCTCCCGGCGAACTTTTTATTTAAAATGATGTTTTAACCGTTTTTTGTGAACGACACTAATGCGCGTCCACACATCGTTTCTCCAGTGAATCATTAAATCGCTTCACACTCGCGCAGAGACACAGGTGCCTTAGTCACGGGAGTCAATGCGGTGTTTTCCCCCCCTTTTTTTGCTTTGAGGTGATTTTCAGCTTTGGTCAGTAATTTTCTCTATGATGCTGCCACTTGCCCCGCTGTTGCTGGTGATTTTTCCCGCGGCGTGCTTCGTGGCCGCGCACGGCGCCGGGGACCTGCACGGGTTCACGTTCCCCGGAGGGAGCGCGAGCTTTGATCCATCAGGTATGATGTGTGCTGAACATAGGCGCAGATTTGGGGGGGAGGGGTCCCCCTCATTAGTTGTAAAATGCCCACACATGTCCCCCACTAAAACACTTTACTTTAGATGACATGCAGCTAATTTGTCTATAAAAACCCCGCTTTACATCTGCAGAGGCAGTTTGGTCTCATTATTGGTTAATTACATTTTCTTCATTATTTCTTAATTTATGTCGATATTTAGAAGATTTTGTTCATTTCGATTATTTTTGTTTAATTTTGTTTCACAAAAAATACACACGTTACATTCAAAATACATTTGTCGTGAAGTGTCAAATATAATACGATAAAGAGGGGGAAATTACATGACATTCAAATAGCTACATTTGTCATGAAGTATCAAATATACTTGATGATGTACTGTTGTGAACGACAGCACATAAATAGTACGTCACAATAAAGAAATAAGTTAAAATGAACTGCTTTACTCATTTTAAATTCATTTTGTTGGTTATTTTCTTCCCTTTTGTTCATTTTTTGATTATTGGATACATTTTCAACATTGTGTTCCTTATTTTTGCTCATTTTGTTTATGCTTTTCTTGATCATTTTTGTTCATTTTCTTGACTATTTTGTTTGTTCTTCCTCATTTTTTTGGTTATTGTGTTTCATATTTTGTTCAATGTTGTGAATTGTTTCAATGATTAGGTTCATTTTTATTAATATTCTTGATTATTTTGTTCATTTTTATTAATTTTATTGATTATTTTGTTCATTTTTACTCATTTAAAAACTTCATAACATGGTATTTATTACAGTCTAATATTTTGGTCATTTTTTTAATTTTTATGATGATTTTGATGTGTCTTTTTGATGATTTTTTTGATTTCCGTTGCTTACTTTGTTCATTAAAAAAAACCTTTATACAACCAGTATCATTGTTTAATTACTTTGGGTATTTTTTTTTTAGTATTTCTATTGTTTTTTTTTTTTTTGGGTTTATTTTTTCTTAACATTTTGATCATTTTTGCTCATATTGTTGCTTATTTTACTGGCTTTGTGTTCAATTTCTTGATTATATTGCTTATTTTTGTAAATTAATGATTGTTTTTTCCATTTTTGCTCATTTTCTTGCTTATTTTGTTCATTTTTTAATATTTTCTTGATTTTTTTGTTCATTTTTATTAATTTTGTTAATTATTTTGCGCACCCTCCCGCCCCCCAATGTTCAGACAAAATCTACACCCTTGGTGCCAAATGATCTGCCATTATTTCTCACCCTGTATTGTTGCTTGTGTCTAAATCTTGGCTGTCATCAACAATACTCCCATTACAGTCGACAGGGTGCCATTCTGATTCACACTTTATGGCACCGCAGGCAACAGGTGATCAGCGGATGTGATTGTTTTTATGTTGTGACTCACTTTCTGTTTTTAGTTTGTGAGTCATTCTAATTCCACCATAGCTGATGTGCAGAAGTGTGCCAAGTAAACAGAATAAAAGTATTGTTTCTTTATAATTCTAATGGCTCAAGTAGAAGTACTCCTGAAAATAAATACTTGAGTAAAAAATTTTTTTTAAGTGTCTAACAAAAAAGCAATTTATATTGTGAGTAACTCCACAACGTGGTATTTATTACAACCTAATATTTTGGTCATTTTTTATTTTCATGATGATTTTGATGTTTTCTTGCAGTTTTTTTTTGATGATTTTGTTGATTTTCATTGCTTATTTTGTTAATTTTTTTAAACCGTTTTTTAACCAGTGTCATTCCTTAATTTGTACATTTTTAGTAATTTTTGTTTATTTTATTTTTGGGTTGAATTTTTTTGTTAACTTTTTGATTATTTCATATTGTTCATCTTTTCATTGAACTTCTGCTCTATTTCTTGATCATATTGTTCCTTTTTGTTAATTATGATTATTTTTTTTTCCCTTTTTCTCATCTTGTTGCTTTTTGTGATTATTTTTGTAAATTAATGCCTATTTTGGTTAGTTTATTGAGTTTGATCATTTGTTTGATTTTTTTGCTCAGTTTTTTGTCTCCATTTAATTTATTTTTTAAGTTCAGTTTGTTTACTCCTACACATTGAGGAGATCTTTTTATTGCAAGATTTTAAGGCTGCATTCAAAACGCAGACTAACTAGATGCTTTGTTCCCCCAGTGTTTATGCCTATTGACAGCTTTGCCTGTGGCTGGACTCTGTGGTGTAAATAACACAAACACAAATCTATTCAGAGGACATTTGCGTACACCACTGATATTTGATATTTATTCCAGCAGACAGGCAGACGTGGGTAGTACTCAAGTACATTTACTCCTTTATTTGTAGTTGACTCGTTTTCCCATAAAATGTACTACTGAGAGTAGTTTTATCGCAGAATATTTAGACTCAATTACATTTGCGATTAAAAAAATGTACTTCTACTCAGTTACACTATGCTCCACCTCAATGAGCACAAGTTAAAAAAAAGTTGGAAAAAACCAAAACAAAATTATCAGTCTGATTATTAAAATGAGCAGAAATGAACAAAATAATCAAGAAAAATGAAGAATACTGAACAAAAGAATTAAGTATATACTAAAATGTACATAAAAAATAAGCAGCCAAACAAGAAAAGAAGAAAATGATCAAACCAATAAACAACAACAAACAATATAAGCAAGAAATTGCACAAAAAACTCAACAAAACAGGCAATGATATGGGCAAAAATCTAAAAGGTTAACAAAAGTGAATAAAAAACAAAATAATCAACAAAAATGATCAAACTAAGGAACAAAAACAAACACAATAATAATAATAATAATAAAAAAGCAAGCTAAAAATGAGCAAAATCTAAAAAAAAGATAAATCACAAAAAAATTATCAAAATGATCATGGAAAGAAACAAAAATGACCAAAATACCTGTTTGAAGCCAGTTTATTAGATTGTAATAAAATCCGTATTATTACTCACTACTTGAGCAGTTTTTTTTACTCTTACTCAAATGCTTGTTTTTAAGAGTACTTCTACTTAGGTCATCAGAATTATAAAGTAACAGTACTTTTGCTTTAGAACTGTTTCTGTTTATTCGCAGACAGGTGACTGAATAAGATCAGTTTGCTCGGTATCCTGTCATTCTGTGGGAACGAGCAGAGGGACATGAATCTCACACATAAATGTTCTCAATTTTATGTGAAGCAGGTGATTGGTAAAACATTCAAGTATTGCTTTTCTTGCGCAGTCATGGCCTTTACGTAGATTTGAACACACACTGCAGGGTTAACACAGTCTTTTGTTTTCAGTTCATTGTTCCTGAATTTCCTGAAACCTCTGTGATGCTTCTGGAGCAACACCTTGTGGACCTGTCTTGACTTTATTAATTGAATTTAAGGATTCATGGTACTAGTACTGAAATGACATGTTATCACAAATGAGCAACTTTAATTCCCTTCCCCAGAAATGCCTTTTTTCCCTGTGGGTCTATTATTCCTTATGTTGTGGATGGCGAGCAGCTAGTATTACCGGATCGAGCTTTGAAAGTGGGCTTAACTCGCAGGCCTTTGACCCCGAGTTTTTTCAGCTTCTTGGAGCACCAAAACTCTAGAGTCACTGAGATAAAAATGGGCTCTGACTCAGTGATGACAGAAAACTATATGTCACTCTCCCATGTGTTTTTATACTCAGCCAGGGACGTGCTGTACAGTTTAATTTTTAAGAACTCCCACTTAATTTGTACGTTCCTGCTACCATTAGTGCCCTTGTTTGGTGTGATTTAAGAAGTGGACTGTGGAAAATAGCTTTAAAAAACAGTCTCAGAGAATGGGAATGTGGTAGTGTTGGCTGTGTCTACTCATTATTTCTTTTACGACCACTGTATATTGTCAATAACAGTATATGTGTTATCATGTGACCTCAGATGCAGATAAGACATTGATCAAAAAGAGGTTGTAGAAATCCTTTCCATAACTGAGGTAGGGAAATTAAATGTGCGATTTTGCATTATTTATTACAAGTACTATATTACATTAGCTATAGAAAGTATGCCCCCCCTTTTATTGTATTATAAATTGAATCATCATCAATGTAATTTGGCTTCTTTCTTTCTTTTTCTTTCTTTTGTTTGTTTGTTTGTTTGTTTCATTCGTTCTCTCTCTCTCTCTCTTTCTTTTTTATTTCTTTCTTTATTTCTTTCTTTCTTTCTGTTTGTTCTTTGTCAAGGGGCAAACACATTTCTGCAAAGAATAGTCAATTAATAAAAAATATATAATGGAAAATAAATGATTGCATAAGTATTCACTCCTTTCACATGGCTGGTCTCTACAGAGGTCCAGCCAAGCTGCTTGAATGTGTCCTAAATGACAGTAGTACAGTCTGGAAGGTCCAGTCACTGGTGAATCAGTATTTCTGGTTAGTCCCAGTATGGACACAAGGACCTCTCCATATCCCTAAATATCCCCCCAGAGTTCAGCGAAAACCATCATTAAAAATGGTAGGAATATGTAAATCTGTCAAGAGCAGACCACCCTCACAAACTGAGAGACCATGCAAGAAGGAGACTGAGGAAGGGTTACCAACATGCCTATGACAACTCTGAACCAGCTAAAAGCTTCAGGTGTTGAGATAAAGAAACAGCAACTCTTGGGCAAGTTCTTCACCAGTCACAGCTCTGATTAAATCTCAACTACAGTTCACCAGAAAGGTCTGATGAGGCTAAAATTGAGCTTGGTGTCCACAGTTTTTCAGCATGCAAGCTACTTATAAATGACCATGTCAAAATGATCTACCTACTACACGAATGCAAAACACATATTTATTTATAAATGGCGGGGGGGGGGCTCCCCATCGGTCCTGCACGAGTCTGCGCAGCTGCCAGTGTTCAAACCAGATTTCCAGTCCAGTCGACAGAAGGAAAACCACACGCCTTGGATACCATGAGAATCTTCACAGTCATGAGCCAATATTGCACAACACAATTAACTATGTACATTTTTTGTCATTACCTGAGTTTACTCTGATGACTTCGACTCACCCAGAACGATGCTTCGGTGGGGGCTTTCACTTTTGAAATATGTTGTGACAACAGTGACTGCTGTCTGGACAATTGTCATTTTAGTTCCTTCACCTTTGTCTTTCTCAGCTCGCTTTTCGGTGGGAAGTCAGTGTCGTATTTTCTGTAAACAGTCTGAAAATACTGCTCCACATTTCCCTTTTTTTGGTGTTGCGATGATAGACTGGCAGAAAAAAGTCCTCCTCCCATTCCGTATGAAAGTGATAAGTTTTTGTCTTCTTACTTGCTCCAGCTCCCCCACTCATTTTTATACCCGGGATGGATGATAGGCTGATGTCTATTTTTTTAATGTCATGTGATCTGCCGACACTACCTTTACGATCGACATAAGGAGCACCCCTGGACTAGACTATGTTTGAATACTGCACATTGTCATAAATAGAGCATCTCCACTGTGAAGCGCAGTAGTGGCAGATATTAAGGAAAACGAAGGGGATAACCTAACTCAATTTTCAACAGAACTGCAGCATGGCAGAATAATTCATTTTTGCATAGACAAAGACCTAAAGCATATGGCATAAAACTAGACAGAAATGCTTTAAAAACAACACTGTGAATGTTCCAGCATGGACGGTCAGATCTTAGACATCAGTCCGACAGAAACAGAGGTAAAGGTTTGTTCACTCCTGATTACCATCCAGCATGACAGAGTTTGAGCAAAAACATGCAGTGTCCTATGTCCAGCCCTATCCAAGACTGAATGCTGCAACTGCAGTAATGTGGTCAATGCTACATCTATTGCATATTGACTTAAAGTGGGTGAATACTTGTGCAATCACGTTTTTTTCCATTGTGGATTTGTAATTAACTGACATTACTTTGTAGAAATCTGTTTCACTTTGACATTAAAGTTTTTCTGATTGTTGCCCAAAAGCCAAATTATAATGACAGTGATTCAATTTATAATGCACTATAAGGTGAAAACATCCAAGGGGGATAAAGGTGCGTTGTATAGGATTTAGAGGGATCCATTGTATTGAGTTTTTTTGCAATCTCTATCTTTACCAAGGTGTGGCTGGTTTGTTCACAGGATTTTTGCCATGCCGTCTTTTTAGTGGGGGAAGCCACAATGGATATCTGTCTGAATAAAATTACGTTGATCCAAATTCTCCGTCTATTCTTAATGAAGCTGGGGCTGTTGTTGAATGTTTATACAGTTGGAGTCAAAATCATTAGCCCCCTAAGATTTTCTTTCTTAATTACTGCTTAAAAGAGTGCCAAAATTTTAAAATACCATTTTACAGCATGGTAGTTTCATTGTGAAACTGTAAGCTGAGGCGTCACTTAAAAGCATCATGTGAAAACATAGGAAGTGAGTTTAGGTCTGACTGCTAATGGACACAAAGCAGAAGGATCTGCAAAGTTACGATATGTAATAGTTTTCAATTATCCAGAACTGAAGTGAGAAGCAAGGGGAAAACTAGATTTAAAAATTACATTTTCATAAGTGAGCTAATAATGTTCACCATATGTGTATGTCTTAGGGCAAAGAAAATCTAGAACTCAAAAGCACTCCATCAAATTATACTTAATATAATGTTTGTGACCCTTGCAGACCCGTGCAACATGGTGACTCCACCGTGTATGAGTGAGGCTGATCGCTACAGCTTGGAGGCCCTGAGAAACATCCATCAGATGATGGACGATGACCAGGATGGAGGGATTGAGGTGGAGGAGAGTGTTGAGGTACAAAAATCTTGCTTCCTGTAATCCGTCTACATTTTGTAAATCCCCTTTCTTTCATGCAAGAAACAGACAGGATTGAACAGTTCACCAACAGGTGTCCTGGCTGTGACGGAGTCAACTGCTACTTCAAGGATAGCAACAGTATAACTTTTCTTTTGGCATGGTGACAAAATAGGATTGCACTAATAGAATACTGTAAGACTGATGACCTTCATCCTCATACTTCAAGAGTATGGCTTTCCTAATGCAAAACTGTTATTCTTCAGATACTTTGTTTCAATTTAATATTTCACTCCTTACTTGGAGGATGTAATACATGTGTGCAAAACAAAAAGCCTTATCTATGTCATACTGCAGTTATTTCTGTATCATTTGCCTTAATACCTTTTTCCATCAAAACTGCAATAATCTAAAACAGGCTGCCATTTTAATGTAAAGATTTTGACAAGCGCATGTTTAAAATGCATAAATTCTATGATTATTATCTCTGTTATTAATTTCTATAAAGAGGCATAATAAAATTATGCTAGAGTGTTAAGAGTTTTCTTTTGTCAGGTGAACGAGTGATTGGCCTGAAAATGCACTATGCATTTCAAATGAGGCTGAGTGTAAAGGAAAATTAGCAGAAATTATTTGTGCTCTTGTGTAGGAGTGCAAGTGTAGTGTCTGTTGCTTCACATTTTTGCCTGTTTAGTTAAACGATTCAAAGTAAAAAAATCTTTGAATCTGTTTATGACATTAGTAGTAAACCCAGAATTCCAGGGTGCCATAGGCCTCAGAGAATGCAGCTCTAGGATACAGGATCCAGGGGCTCAGGTTGCGGTAACTATGGCGGTTTAAGGGGAGGGGTCCCCCTAGCCATGCAGTTTACAGCCAAGGACACATTCCAAGACGACGTTAACACAGACACACAAACACACAAACACAGGCAATCACTAGTGTTATGGAAAACACACAAATGATTCAACATTTATTCCGTTTAAGTTAATAAGTACTAAAAACACTCACTCCTGAAACCCAAGAACATAACACAGACGCACTTGATTTATTTTTGACATCTAGGTTATAAGAGAAAGAGTGAGTTGAGCTCATGCTACATGACTGACATGCAATCATTAAGATGGCTCTTTAAAGTTGCCTGCAAAATGTTTTCACTTGTTCCTTCTATCGGTTTTGACAGTTCATAATTGAGGATATGAAACAACAACAGACTAACAAACATAGCAAGTTGCACAGAGAAGACCAGCACATAACTATAGAGGAGCTGTGGAGGGGCTGGAAGTCTTCGGAAGGTGTGTCAAAAACAGAGACAGTGCCTATTTCCAGATGTGTCAAGCCCCACTTTGTCTGACGTTCTATATTACTTTCTAGTACATAACTGGACTCAAGATGATGTACTGCGCTGGCTCAAAGAGTTTGTGGAGCTGCCACAATACGAACGAAACTTTAAAGAGTATAAAGTCAATGGAAACACACTCCCCAGGTATAAACAGGCATTCGAATGCTGTCAATTTTTTAGCAATAATAACAAATCTTATAGCTGCTGCTATCCAAACAATATTTGCTGTTACACATTATATCAACAAACTGAGTATGTATGTCTGCTATGTGCAGGATTGCAGCCAATGAGCCATCATTCCTGAGTGGATATTTGAGGATTCAGGACCAGAGAGACAAACAGAAGCTCAACATTAAAGCCCTTGACGTGGTTCTCTTTGGACCACCTACACGTGAGAACAAATAATCCTTCATTTAAAAAACAGCCAAGGTTTTATTCTGTATGGCCATTTTATATTAATTATTTTATAAGCAAATAATATAATTTAATGAAAATAACAGGAAAGGCGTTATAAATAAATACAATCTTGTGTTGATCACAGCGAGAGTCTCTGAAGATTCTCAGTCATCCAGGTCATGGTATCCAAGGCGTGTGGTTTTCCTTCTGTCGACTGGACTGGAAATTTGGTTTGAAGGCATTTCGCTGCCTGCCCAGGAAGCTTCTTCAGTTCTCTGAAGAAGCTTTCCAGTCCAGTCGAGAGAAGGAAAACCACATGCCTTGGATCACAGCAAGAGGGATCTTTTCAGGTTGGCCGAGTGGAGTAAATGATAAGTAATCAGTGTCATAATGTAACTAATTTAAGTTAATCTCACTCAGTATTATCAGTTCTGAACTGCTGTTTTGTCAATAGGTGAGAACTAATCACCATGGTTAAAGTCCATACACTTGAACCACATTGAAGAGACCAGAACAAACCCTTAGATAAATGGATGCTTCTCTTGTCAAATACATCAAATTCATTCTAAAAAAAGTGAAATCACTGACCATGGATGAATAATAATGATGATTGTCCCACCTTAGGTCCTCCTCATAACTATATGAAGGACTTCCTGCTCATCGTATCAGTGGTAATGGGTGTCGGAGGCTGCTGGTTTGCCCAGGCCCAGAACAAAGCCAGCAAGATCCACATCACCAGGATGATGAAGGATCTCGAGAGTCTTCAGAGGGCTGAACAGAGCCTCATAGATCTACAGGAGCAGTGAGTATTGTGTAGTTATTGTTCTCTCATCTTCTGCTGATCGTGTAAATAACTTATTTTACTAAATTTGCTAAGACTGGAGCGAGCCCAGGAGGAGAAGCGTAATGTGGCAGAGGAGAAGCAGAGCCTGGAGGAGAAGATGAGGGATGAGATCATGGGGGCTCAGGAAGAAGCCCATCGGCTGCACGAGCTGAGACAGGGAGCTGTCAGTGAACTCAGCCGCCTTCGATATGCAGAGGAAGAACTGGAGCAGGTATAAGCACTCTGTATAAATGTTCTGAGGAAATCACACATACCGTACTTGATGGGCCATAGCCTAAAAGGTGCAGTTAATGAAGCTGCAAACTTTGTCACAATCCACTGTAATTGATGAGACAGGCGTCCTGCCAGTCAACATGGCTTGTGACCCAGCTCGTACCTGTAGCTTATTTAACCACAGGATGACTGAGGAGAGACAGTCTGTATTTCAAATTCCGTCCACATCTGACACAAGTAAGAAATGAACAGACGTACTAGCTTGACAACTTTGAGGTTGTAAGCTGTGTTGACTGGCAGGTGACCTGTTTAATAATTGAAATCAGTCTGCCACAAATGATCAGCTACGAGCTAGTTTGGCAACATTGTAAGCAGCACCTTTAAACCATGTCAAAAACAGTTGAAAATCTGTAAACATTTAACGGATTTCTTCCCTGTAGGTCCGTGGAGCACTCAAGCAGGCAGAGAAAGACATGCAGGCCAGCTGGACGGCGTCCGAGGTTCTGCAGCAGTGGCTGCAACTGACACATGAGATGGAAGTTCAGTACTACAACGTAAAGAAGCAGAGTGCAGAGCTTCAGTTAGCCACTGCTAAAGAAGAGGTACTGAACAGAGACAAAAACAAAACATAATTGACGTAATCTCTACTACTGACTTCTTCCTAAGGGCCGACAACTTCAACTTGTAGCCAGAAATGAAGTTTGTTAAATTGTTATAACACTACAGTTACTTTTTTGTGATTGCATTAGTTTAATTTGGACACTAATTAGTTTACCAGTGATCCTTTTAAAACTTAATCCTCACTTAATAAGCTTGATTGGCAATTAGAAGGCATTACTGCTCACTCATTTACTAAGGTGGGGAACATGCTACAAGATTCTTTGCTCGATTTTACACACAATTCAGAGTTGGGTCTGCATCGGCCAGCACTAGTTGGGGACAGTCAGCATGGTTCACTGGCACAGAAATCTGTTAGAGAGTGAGCGGTATAGAATTGAGTTGGCAACTGTGTAAACACAAAGATGAAGCTTCAGGACAATAGTCAAAAGGGTGACGCCATAGGCTACACTTCTGTCATACTGTTCTTTGTACTTTTGTACATTGTAAATTCCTATCAGCTTACCTACTCTCCTTCCAGGCAGAAAGAATCAAGAAGAAAAGGAGTTCTGTGTTGGGGACTCTCCATGTAGCTCACAGCTCCTCTTTGGATCAAGTTGATCAAAAGATTCTGGAAGCAAAGTGAGTCAATGGCATTTCATTGCATATACTACATGGATATGTTACTATAAAAATACATGTAAGCATGTATTGCATCAATGCTTTTATATTACTCAAAGGAATGCTTTATCAGAAGTAACAGCCTGTTTACGGGAGCGCCTCCATCGATGGCAGCAGATTGAACGCCTCTGTGGTTTTCCTATAATCAAAAATCCTGGCCTAGCCAACCTCAGTGCTCTGCTTTACTCGGACACCATTGCTCCGGGATTGCCTCGAGTGCTACAGCCATCTTGCTCATGCCGCAGCTCAGTCCATGGATCTATAGAGGATCTGCTGGAAGAGACTGCTGCTCCAGTCTTACCACAAATGCAAGGTACGTGGACTCTCACTAGGAAATGTTGCACCTACTTGTTAAGTTATTAACTTTTCTTTCCTTCAGTTCCAGTACCACCACTAAAGTGCTCTCCTCGAACCCATGGGTCTACCATATGTCGGACACGTCGTCCTGGGGTCATCACCCAGCCACCAACTGCAATGATTTCCCCAGACCCAGACCTTCTGGTCCCTATCCGTGCCCCTTTCCCTTGCTTTGATGAGGAAGAACAACTGTTGCGCAAAACTCTGAAGAGACAGTATGTCTTTACTATATCATTATTTTCACTAATTTTAGATTCAGTCTTTAATTCCTTCCCTTTTATGTCCTACTACTTACTTTTTGAATCTTCCTTCCATTCTATATCCAACAGAGATTCTCAGGAAAAGTACACAGACTCAAACTATTTAACTCCACCTCCTCTCAGCAAAATGTTCCCCAGTCCTGCCATTGAAGCCTCCCCTCGGAAGCTCTTTCACGATGATTCTGAAATGTTTGTAGATAGCTCAACCACAAAGTCTTTGAGTAAAGAAGTAGAAGCTTCTCTTGAATCGCCGGTTCGCAAAGTTTCTATAGAAGAGCTAGAAGCCTCGATAGATGCTGTCAGTAGAAAGATAGCACAAGAAAATGAATTGGATATGGAAAATCAGACTTCAAAGATTTCTAAAAATGATGCTTTGACTGAGGCTAATTCAAAGAGGACGTCCAAGGACAGGAGTGAAGTTTCTGGCGATACTGCAGCCAGAAAGGTGCTTCCCAGTGAGCTTGAAGCAGATTTTCCAAACAGCAAAGCAGAAAGAGATGCCATAGGTGATGTGATGGACACTGCTTCAAGGAATATTTACCGAGAAAGAAACGATGTACCACCTGATGTAAGAAGAATTCTTTGGAATGAAGATGTAGCATCTGCTGTGTCTCCTAGGAAGCTAACAAAAGATATGATGGGTGCTTCAGTGGACAGTGCCTCAAGAAAGATGATCGTAGATGAGGCTGAGCATCCGTTTGGCTCAGTCTCACGAAGAATTACAAGAGATTCAATGGGAATGTCATTTGACACTGGCTCTCGAAAAATTCCATGGCATAAAGGAGAATGTCAGGTTGACATCAGCTCTGTGAAGAAAGTAGGAATGGATAAAATGGCTGAGATCCACAGAAACCCACAAAGAAAGATATCTAGAGATGAGCTGGAGTATTGTACAGATACTGGCCCCATGAAGATGCTCCCTAGAGATAAATTTGAAGCACTTATGGATACTTGTTCCTCAACAGAGTGGCAAGAGTTTGCTTTGGATCCACCAACAGGCAGGAGGATTCTGAGAGATGAACATGAGATGTCTGCTGGTTCTCTTAGAAGGAGAGTTCCCAGAATGCCAAGAGATTATGATGACAATTCCATTGATACACCCACAGGAAAAATCCCCTGGGACACACTTGATGTTGCTACAGAAATTCCAAAACAACTGCTGATGAGAGAAGAATTAGCAGCATCCGAATCCAGCTCATATCCAGGTAGAGCTGGGCAGCCAGACCTTACAGCCACCTCCCAAGCGCCCTGGAAATCATCATCAGACCTTTTCTCTGTCGGTCCACTGAGTCAACTGGTCTATGATGGCATCTTGGAGAAGTCCCGTAACTCCATGGCTACAACCCCAACTGGCCTCTCGGCCTCAACACCCAACCTGCCACAAAATAGAGTAATGGGAGAGGTAGAGCCACCTTTGATGCCACCAGTGGTCGCCTTTCTGTCCCCTCCATTGATCCCAGAAACTGGAGATGAAAAGACCAAGGATAAAGAGAAGGGGAAGAAATCCTTAAAGCTCAAGAACTTCTTTAAAAAGAAACGTGAGCCAAGTCCAGAGAAGGTTCAGAGTGGTCTTCAGAAGCTCTGACCGTCAGCTCACAATGTTTTCTTACTTTTTTTATTTATTTAAAGAAAATTTTATAACCTCAGAAAAGTGCTGTGGTAATTAAAAACACGTTTAATGCCGGATTGTTTTCATGTCCAGTGATGTACAAATTGTTACGTATGCTCTCTCAAAATGAAAGAAACGGCATCGCCCTTGCTCTCGGTGGTTCTGTTGGGTTTACTCTCTGTACAGTCATAAGATTTCGGCCTTGAATTGTGAAGCGCCTAGAGATAATTGCCGATTATGATTGGTGCTATACAAATAAAGTTTGATTGATTAATTGATTTTATTACACTGAAGTTACATTAAGAGCAGTAAAATAGAATCATTGCTTATTTGACAATTTTTGTAAATACAAAACCTTTAAAAGAGACATATTGCACCCCTGGTTAATAAGTTCATTTGATTCTTAAATGTCCCTAGATTATTTTCACATCCAAATACCACACAGATCCTTCATTCTGTCATGCCTGCATACTCCCTGTGTCAAACAGGCTGTTTCAGTGTTTCTTACTTCAAATACAAATGAGCTACTGTCATCCACACTCATTCCCAGTCTGTGCCATGGATACTATCATGTAAACTCCTCTACACACTATCCCAAAATTTCAGGTTCTGGTGGGTCTGGAGGACTGACTATAACTCCAAAAGGCTTGTTTCAGGTCCAACTATCCGAAAAAGACCCGTTTCTTTGTTCTATTGCCTGAGAACTGTGAAACTTTTCAGCCCATGCAGGATTTTCAGGCCCAGTTCAAACTGAAACATTGTTCAAAATAAAGTGTGTAAGGAAAAACGCGCACTTCAGGCTTCAGTGCACTTGTTGATTAGGCCTTATACAAAAGTGATGTGTGTATAGCCATTCCTCTGTTCCTGTTCAAGAATTGTGTTACTTCAACATTATTTTTAGAGCCTCCAGAAACATTCTAACATGTTAATGTAAATTTTGCATGGCTCCAGAATATGTATTTTAAGTGTCACCTCAAATTGTAGTTAACTCTACACTTCCAAACAGACTGTTTTATAGTGTTATTTTAGTGCCTCTTTTTGAAGGAGAATCAGAAACTTTTTGTCTGAAGAGGCACTAACATTATGCCACACTCTTTCTGCTGGTTTAAATGCAAATGAGTGAGCGTCGTTGCCATAGATACAACAGACACCCTGCTAGCGTTCAGGATGATTCTGATGGTTCTAGTGGTTCTAGTTTTACTTGAGGACCGACTGAGAGCAACGCTACAAAATAATTCAATTCAGTTCAGTTGCATTTGTGTAGCACCAATCATAATCCAAGATTATATCTAGGTGCAAGATTATCTCTAAACAAAAAAATGAAAATGGGTTGTTTTAGGCCAAAGTAAATAAAATTTTGCTGCATGTGTTTCTCTATAATGTAAGTTATAGTTTCACATTGTTTTCAGAGCCCTGAGACATGCTTTGTACTGCACAAAGAAATGCAAACCTGATTTTTTTTCCCCATATGTCCCCTTTAAGTTTGGTCACTATTACAGAAGAGATTGATCTTTTTGATACGATGCATTTTACATTTAAATTTTACTTTTAATGTTATTAAGTCTTACAAATGGTTGACACCATATATTTTAGATAGTAGTATTTAATACCTAGCCTGTGGTTAAAGGGTTAAATGATGTTAAAAGGATGCTGCTCATCTGTGTAACAGAGGAAATGCTTGAATTTAATTTAAAACACTACAGGGAGAAAACATTTTTTGATTTTCTGCCAGTATTGTGTCTTTTTCTTTTGCCTCTGAAATGAGTCATGTGTGATATTTAATTTCAATTCAGTGATGTTTCTGCTAATTTCTTTAGAATATTGTAACACAGTTCACTTCAAATCTGAATCTAAATTCTTTTAACAGCTAACCTGACAATCAGCTGAATGAAACGCATCAGCAGGATGCGTCCAAACATATATAACGGAATGCTACAAAGATTAGCTACTAGCTAGTTTGCCAACATTGCAGACTATACCGTTAATATGCAGCTATTAAGCAGGAAGCATTGCAGGTTTTCCCCTTTTCATTTGATCAGAATATCAAACATGTTTTCAATCAACACCATTTTAACACATGCTTTACTTTCAAATGGTCCTTGAGTCAACACAAATGTTCAGGTTTTAAAATACACTCTACTATCCACTGTAATATCCCTGCAGTAACTGTGTTACCTGAACCTGCTGTCTGTTTTTAATTGGTTGTGCTTCGTGCATGCGCCTCAGCCACCGTGTTGGAGCAGGATTTTACATGGACTGACATCATGAACAAATGCAGTGTTCATGCAGATTGGTTCTCAATTTGGGATATTGACTTTGGAAAAATTAATTTAAATTTGTTTTTGCTCTGACTCGCTTAATGCTTATGAACCGCTGGTTTGCTGAAATGGAAAATGTGATTTCTTTTTTTTTTGTCTTTCTGTTTCATAAATGAGTGCATTTTATTGCACGTGTATGATGCCTTGTTTAGATGTTTCTACTTCATTGCAAGCATAAATGTCAGGTGCTGAAGTACTTTTTTCTTTCAGACACTGTCAGCATTCTACTTTTTCTGAAGTAGAAGTGCTGAAATCTGAGATTACAACTGAAATTACATTTGTTGTTTCCTAATTATGAACTCATGATAAGCGAGGAAATAAAAAAATGGGAAATGATGTGTATTTTTTCAATAATGACGAACTTAAACATTTATGAACATTAACCATTTTAAAACCTCATGGAAAAACTGTGATTTTAAATTTAGCTCAATACATGTTCATACATACATTTTTTTAAGTTCATTTTTTTTAACTTCATTATTTTATAATTTATTACCTGTTCCTAAAATAAAGATTTTTTTTTTCTTGACGGTATAATTAAGAAACAGCACAAAGCATCTGTCACTGTCAACAGTGATGAATGTCCTGTCACTAAAATGTTGATCAGGGCTTCAGTCCATGAGGAATAAAGATGAAATATTAATGATGATTGTAGGTCAACATGCACCATCACACCCAAAATAGAAAGAGTGGTTTAATCTAAAGAGCCACGTTTGCACAGAAAGAAAAGAAAAATAAAGCTGGCAGCATGTTAGCACCAGTTCAGTTGTTTTATTCTTTTTTTGATCTTTTTGTTGAGTATTTTTGCTTGTTTTTGTTCAGTTTATTGATTATTTTGTTCATTTTTGCTCATTTTTGTTCATATAACAGATTATTCTAATTACAATTATTAATTTTTCTTGATTTCTAAATTGTTTTGTTCATTTTTGAGAATTGGAGGCCATTTCCTAGATTATTTTTGTCAGTTATTTCACTCATTATTTTTGTTTACTTTTGTTCATTTTCTTTTTTATATGTTTCACTGTTTTGTTCATTACTGCATTTTTAACCACTTTCATTCAGTTGATTTATTATTTTTGTCATTTTTGTGAATTTCTTGTTCAATTTCTTGATTTTATTGCTCAGTCTTAATCTTCATCTTTTTGTTCATAATTGTTCTTATTCTTGTTCAATCAGTTAGGTTTTGTTCATTTGCTCATTTGATATATTATGTTGTTCAAACTTGTTCACTTTATTACTTATGTTGTTCATTTTGTAGATTGTACCAATTTTATCATAATTTTTGGTCATTATTGTTAGTTTTTTAAATTATTTTTGTTGATTCACTGCTTATTTGATTAATTTTGATTTATTATAATGTGTTAATTCCATCAGTGGACAAAGTCACAGGAGCCACTTGAGAGGGGCTGAAGAGCCACGTGCAGCCCTGGATCCACAGGTTGCAGAGCTGTGCATCTCAGACCCTGTGTGCTGTACATTCTTTCTCCACTAGAGGTCAGCTGTGTTTCACCTTGAGCCGGTGGCGTTTACCTCTTCCTTCTCTCCATTGTCTTTTGTTTGCATAAATAGAAAGTAAGTAAATCTCATGAAGTGACAGACTGAATTTGAGGAGACACACCAACTTTAGTCTCTCACGCTTGGATACTTAATATGCAAGAGACTTAAAATCTATCACATTGCAAGGCAGGAAAAGACAAGGCTAATAGACTAAACATTTTGAGATGTCATTTTTTAAATTGAATTTAGGGTAAAAAAAAAATCTGCTCTACATCTTCTGTCATACCTGTCATTGTGGGTTTCCTGATCACATGGGCTGTATAATGGTTGAGAGGAAATTCTGCCTTGTGCTGTTATTTCTCAGCAATTGGGTGACACAGACATTTGAACTTTCAAAGCTCATGGTCTAATAGTGTTTAACCCTTTCATGCATGAATTGCTAAAAAACTTTTGTAGCCCTATGGTACTTTCCAAACAATCTTTAAAATACTGTCACGCATTTTAAGCAAGGTAGTGGTTGAAAATAGTTAAATTATGTCCATCAGGTCTTGCCAGTTTAATTATGCTTCATTACTATTTTGTAATGTATAAAGAAATGTGATTCAACCACACAATTTGAAAGGTTTGTTTTTTGTTGTTTTTGTTCATTTTTTCAGGCCTTTTTTTTTTTTTGACTATTTGGTTTATTTTGGTTCATATTGATTGTTCCATGAAGTGAATTTCCCATTCTACCACTTCCCCAAGGTGCTGGATTGCAAGACCTGATGCCTGATGTGGAGGCCACTGGACTACAGTGAACTCATTGTCATGCTCAAGAAACCAGTTTGAGATGATTTGAGATCTGTGACATGGTGCATTGAAAGAACCATTGATACAAGGCAGGATGGGTCCATGGTCATGTTGTTTACAGCAAATTCTGACACTACCATCTGAATGTTGCAGAAGAAATTGAGACTCATTCAGGCCAGGCAATGATTTTCAGTCATATTGTTCAATTTTGGTGAACCTGCACAAATTCTAACCTCAGTTTTCTGTTTTTAGCTGACAGGAGTGGCAGCCAGCGTGGTGTTCCGCTTTAAGGTTCAACATGTTGTGCATTCAGAGATGGTATTTTGCATACTCTAACAAGTAGTTATTTGAATTATTGTTGCTTTTCTTTTATCTCTTTTATTTTATGTCTAGCCATTCTCCTCTGACCTCTAGCATTTTTGCCCAGACAGCTAGATATTTTCTCTTTTTTGGACCATTCTTTGTAAACCACAGAGTGGTTGCATGTAAAAATCCCAGTAGATCTGCAGTTACTCAGACCAACCTGTCTGGCATCAAGAATTATGCCACATTCAAACTTATTTAAATCACATTTCTTCCCCCTTCTGATGCTCAGTTTGAAATTCACTAAGTTGCCTTAACCATGTGTTACAGTCCGAGTGGGTGTGGTTTCAGCTAGGGATTCACTGATTGAAAAATTTCGGAGGAGGTAGGTGTGGTTTGTGAGCTCTTGCAATTAGCCTGCATTGGAAGCAGCTGGTGGGACATGAGGTGTTGACAGCAGCTGCAGGAGAGTATCCGGAGAATGAGAGCTGAGAGAACGGACCACACTGAACCACGGGCTGAGATCTGAACGTCAAGGAGCATGCCATCACCTTTCACTTTTGTATATGTTCACCTTAACAAACTTTGAACGACAGCCAGCTACCCAAGAGCGGGCTGGCCGTCAACCGGAACCAGACGTTCAACTGGAACCGACGGACAGACAGACCCAGTGTTAACAGACCCACTGTTATTGCCGGATCCACATGCACACATGTTGGGGTGAGTCCGCAAACCCATACCTTCCTCCTTAGTTTAGGGCTGAATGCACATCACCCAGGGCTAGTATAGAACGTGTCTCTGTACAAACTGTTAGGGTCCTGTGAGGTTTTGTTAGGGGGGCGATCTTGGGGGCTTTGGAGAGCTAGCACCTTGTAACACATGTCTACATGGCTGACCTGTGATTGGCTGATTAACTATTCATGTAAACAGGCAATTGAACAGGTGTGTCTAATAATGTGGCAGGTTTGTGTAGTGTCCCCAGTGTATTTACTTTGTAAAAAAGTAGAAAAAAAAGTTATATAATGTTTTAATGATTAAGTAAACATCTGTCTGAGCCTTTATACAGCATGATATTTGTCTTTACTTGTACTGGACATTCCAAGCAGTCCATGGTCCCTTAAAAACCACTAAGCATAAGTTAAACCTACATCAATAAGGGATTCATTTACACTTAAGATTAGTTCCAGAATAACTCTAATCCCCCTCAGTTTACGTCAAGGCAGGCTAAATTTTGTTAAGTCCTGTATTAAATTAAGACAGATCAAACAGCTGTTTGGACTTGAACGTGGAATTTTGCCACCTAATGTTTGTCATAGCATAATCATAAAAACATAAAACATGTCAGCATTAACATTTTTGTTGCAACTGGTGGATATTTATGGTGACAGATTATGGGAAGAAAATATTTGTTTATCCAGAGGACAAACATTTGTGGTATTCTGCTAAATCATTAATTTCAACTAATACTATGGATGCATTTTGAATAATGAATAGTTTTATTAATGTTCATAAGGTTGATACTAAACCGCAAATTCAGTCCCACTGTGTGTCTTGTCTCTTTACCAGTAAATGATCTGCACATAGTAATTAATAGGCATTGTTTCTGCTCTCTATTTTCATTATTTTCATTATTTTCACAGAGTGTACTATAATATCAACTCACTCCTATAAACACAGTCTTAGAGGAAGGCTGAGTGAATTTACTGGATTATTACATAAATCTGCTCATATTATAGGGACATAAATATGTTACTCAGCTCCATTATGTTGGCAAAACACAGCTCTCCATCATGAAGGATGAAGGCTATGATTGAATAATGAACACTGGCAAGTTGTACCAACACCTTCAACGCCTTCATTTAGCTGCAGTTCTTCAGTTCTGTTGCATGAGGGGCTTTTGTCAGTGTGGGTTTCCTGTAAGTCCAATTATAAAAGCTATGTGAAGTGGTTGAGGTATTATCTCGCACCTCCCCTGCACAGTAAACAGGAAATGGCTTGAGGGTTGTAGCTGTGTGTGATAGTACTTTGGCAAAACACAATTTAAACCGTCTCTACACTGATGATTTCATCACCTATATATTGCAACACATATTCAGAAAGCACAGGATTTTAAAAAAGCCCAGACTTTTATTTATAACGCTGAACTTTTTTAAAAAATGAACTAAAATAAATTGTATTTATTATTGGGGGAAAAAAATCTGGTGTTTTCTTACTAAATTTAGTTCTTTACACCCCACAAGTTTCAGTGTCAAAGTCAGATTCTTGTGTTTTCTGATACCTGGTGGATTTGTGGTGGAGCATGACACATTTTGACATTTGACGTGAAGCATAACGAGATACAGCTATAATAATGGACCTTCTGTATATACTGGGCTGAAGTAGTCAGTATGTGGGTAGAGGATGGTCAATGCCGTCGGTCTGTTCTTTAACTTGAAAACAAATATAGCTAGGTTGACCAAACTCGGCATACAAATTGATCTTGGGCGTAGCACCTGTGGCTAAGTTTTTTGAGGCAAGAGGCCAAAGGTCATAAAAGTTCCAATTTATTTCTGGCATATAGTGACTGTCTTCAGAGCTAGGGCCACCAAATTTGAACGTTTTATTGATTATTTTGCTCATTTGGCATCTTATTTTGCTCATTTTTGGTCTATTTTGTTGCCCATTTAGTTAATTTTGTTGCTTTTTTGTTAATTTTTTCATTATTTTGTGAATTTTTTTCTTCACATTTGTTCATGCAGTGTGTGCCTGGAGCTGCAGAAATAGACATAGCAAATTTGCAGTATAAAGAAGATAAATTTTAACCTCTGTCCACTAACCCCAACCGGTCGAGGCAGATGGCCGCCTACCATGAGTCGTTGGTTCTGCTGGAGGTTTTTCTCTTCTGTTAAAAAAATTTTTCCTCCCCCCATCACTCTTGGCTTGTTCTATTGGGTTTACTCTCCGTATAGTCATGAGGTCTCGGCCTCGAATTGCGAAGCGCCTGGAAATAATCGGTGATTATGATTGGTGCTATACAAATAAAATTGAATTGATTGAATTGTTTACAGTGCTGTGAAAAAAGTGCTTGCCTTACTTTTTTGTATATTTGTCACACTGAAATGTTTCAGATCATCAAACACATTTAAATAATACATTTAAGAAAGCACAAGTAAACACAAAATGCAGTTTTTAAATAAAGGTTTTTATTTTTAAAGGGGAAAAAATCCAATCCTGCATGGCCCTGTGTGAAAAAGTGCTTGCCCCCTGCGGTCAAAACAGTTTTTTATTTTGCTTCAAACCATTTTAAATGAGCTTTGGCCCAGAGAAGATGGAGATGTTTCCGGAACGTCTTTACACGTGGCTTCTTCTTTACATCATACAACTTTAACTTGCATTTGTGGATTGCACAGCAAACTGCGGCTTCAACATCTGATATGTTAGGTTCTTTTGGGAACACAATATGGGTTCATGAGAACTGTAAATCACTGCATTCTGTTCTTTTTTAAAAACATTTTATTTACATTATAACTTTTTTGAAATTGGGGTTATACAATTAACTCATTGATATTTATTCTTGAATATTATAGCACTAATAAGTATGCACAGAATAATTTCTAGAAAACTGGTTAAATGGGAAACTATTCACACTGAGTGATACCAATTATTTCTCTGAAAATCTAGATTTTCAAGACTGAAATATAAAACAAAGATGAATACTACTCCAGAAGGAAAGATGAAAAAGGGGCAAAAAACCAATCCTCTCACCATGACGTCCCATCATGGTGAGAGGATTGGTGAGAAACAACTATCTGAACTACAACACTCGGTGCGGCCGAGTCATCGGAAAGAATGACTCCCCGCCGGGGAGACGGACTCTGGCTGTGTGGGCTGGATCCAGAGCCAGACGTGTGGTGGTGAGTTTTGCAAACACACCTTCATCCTCCGACCAGTATCGGGTACAACCACATCACCCAGGGCTAGTGTAGAACATAACTCAAGTCCTGAACACACATGCAGGGTCTGGACAGGATTTAGGGGTGTTGTCTTGGTAGCTTAAAGAATGGGCTCAGAGCTAGGCTAACCGGGCCTCCTTCTAACAAGTGGTGATTGGCTGCTAGAACGGAACTTGTTTTTTTCTGTGGTTGTTTTTGCAGACTTTGATGGTCTGAGTGTAAAGATTAGACGTTTTTTTCTCACAGCACATCCCGTAGCTCTTTTGATTTAGTTTTTATGGGCTTCTAAAACAGAGGCCCTTAGATAAGAAACACAGATATTTGTAAATCTGAGTGATATAGGAATATAAGACTGCTGTGACGAACAGGCCAGGTGTTCCTCACTGGTAATCACTCTTGCACTCTGCACTTTAGGCACTCGCATGTACTTTTATTTTTAATGCATGGAGCACTCTAAGAAACGCCAATCTGCACACAAATAAATTTCACATGATTGTCGTTTAAAGTTTATTTATTGAGACTTTTGTTGCCCGTGGGGCCGGCGGGAGGTGCGTCACTTCCGGTGATGGCGGCCGCCGGTCCTGCGGAGGCAATGTAACGATTAATAATTGGATAAGTGCAAGGTATGTGTTGTGTTTTAAAATGGTTGTTTCTTGTAGGGTGGTGTACAGGCGTGAATGTATGAAGTGTGGGGTGTGGGTGAGAGTGATGGTTTTAGGGTGTTTTACTTACGTTCTCCTCTTGTGTCCAGGGAGGCGGCGTC
>JAQQAE010002043.1:0-23324 GCA_029823295.1 Pseudamia nigra
ACTGGAGGAGTTTGATCCCAGGAAAAACATCCAACATCTCAATCCAGAAATGTGCAGTTCTAGGAACAGCAAAGATACTGTGCAGAACCCTCAAGCTCCCAGGTCGCTGGTAGAGGACCCGAGCTTGAAAGGATAAGACCATCATGGACTTATACAAATAGTGAACAAAATAATGGCAAAATGGTTAAATCACAGACCAGTCTGTTCACTACTGGACAGTGCAGATTCAGATCTTCTGTTGTATAAGACAGTCCGGAGCTGCTGAAAATTTGTGCTGTTTTTCTGCAATATGTGAAAGCCTTCCTGGAAAGCAAAGGCCTCACCTATCCTGAACTGGAAGATATCAACTGGTTCGAAAAGTTTTACTTCATGGTGGATATGACAAGTCACCTTAATGTGCTGAACACAAGTCTCCATGGAAACGGACATACAGGAGTATTTACACTGTGAAGTATGCATTTGGAGTTTTGTCTAATTTTGGATCAACATGCGAGTGTGAAGATTAAAGTCATACCTTACAGCCCCAATATAGACAAACTATGATGTCCAGAAACATAAATCTCATTAAAAAGCTGAGGAAAAAAATACTGTAATAGTTCAATATTATTTATCTGTTATAAATTCTAAAATATTGAAAATGGACTTGTCATAAATAAATAAAATCTGGCCTATTCTTTGTTTCTTCTTTAAAAGCCAGAATGCACATTGTTTGCTGGTTCTTATTATATTAATTTTTACAAATGTTGGAAGATTCCATTTCAGTATTAATGTGTTGCAAAGTAGGATGACACATGCCAGAAGATTTTTTTTAATCTCTCAGCAGTAAATATGAGGAGCTGCTCAACATAATGTTATCTTTATTTTTCTAATGTTAGAAGTGCAGCATAGATTATATTTCTGATATATTTCTGTTTAACTGTATGTAACCAAATGTCTCTGGTCCGTTACCCATATTCTCATGCCTTTTATGGATTTTGAGTTGTGTTTATTTCCTGATATTGTTGTAGAGTACACTGGAAACAAGGCATCAAACGCCGGGTTCTTTATTATGAAATAAACATGAACTGAGGTTTAATATTGACACAAAGTAATAATTCATTTAATTTCAAAGAAACTCTAAAATAAGAGTTCACAGGTAAAAGCAAAATGTCCAACTCACCAGCATGGGCAACACAGCAACCCACTCTCCCGTTGCGAGGCAACACTCCAACTTGTCGAGAGGGGCAAAAGGTATTAACGTCCAAATACAAAAGAAATCACGCTATTGTCACATAGTGGTGCAACTAGTATATCTATATAAAATAATAAACTGTGTTAGAATCATTTAAACATCAAGCATGCTTTATGGCTCCAGGCAAATTATATTTGGTGGGAAAGGAGATAAAATGGCTCTTTTGCTCACAAAGGTTGCCGACCCCTGATGTGTATCCTCCAATACATTTTCATGTGGGTGTCTATGGGCATAAACTTGCTTTTGGATTCAGTCCCCAGTGGACATTGAAACTACCTCAGTTTTTGACATTTGCTGTATTTTTCGGACTATAAGGCACACTTGATCCTTTAATTTTCTCAAAAATCGACAGTGCGCCTTGTGTATTAATTCTGGTTCTGCTTACTGACTTCAAACTGATTTTATGTGGTACACAGCACTCAAAAATCTGTTAAAATGTTTTTGTATGACTTTGGTAAGCTACGAAGCTGCACTGCTTGATGGATTGTCGGAGCATTATGGCTACCATAGTGAGGAGCCTCGCAGAGTAATACGTACTGTTCTTCAACATATTATGGTGTGTATAAGGACCCCAAAATGGCACCTGTTAAGAGACATGCTTATGATGCGGATTTCAAACTCAAGGCTATCAGTCATGCAGTAGAACATGGGAATAGAGCAGCTAGATATTGGTATCAAAATGAAATTGTAAGCTGCATGGGAGCATTGGATGATGAAAGGTGAACACACATTCACAAAGACAAGGAGGCAACGCTGGGTGAGTTACGCCACCATCTGCCATCTGCGTGGATGCCTGGGCTAAAGCATCAGTCTCAAGTGTTGTGCAAGCTTTCACGAAGGCCGGAATCACCACTGAACAGCCAAGTAACAGCAACGAGACTGACTCAGATAATAATGAGAGGGATCCGGGCTTGATGCCAAAATTGCCCAACTGTTAAACTCAGACACTGAAGACAAAAAATTTGATGGATTTGTGGAAGGGGAATGAACTAAAAAAGTGAGTGTATTGTTTTTTTATTTTATGTGTTACAACTGAACAATGTTGAGAGTTATTGTGAATGAGTTAAATAAAGTTTGACTTATTTGACTGTTTTGTTTCGCGTAATGCACCTTATAATTTGGTGCGCCTTATGTATGAAAATAGACCCGTTCATTGATTTTGCACCTTCTAATCCGATGCACCTTATAGTCTGAAAAATATGGTAGTCATTTGACTCACGGCTCAGCCACAAAAGTTGAAACTTGCTCCCTGTTAATCCTGTTCAAATAAAACCAGAATAACTAGAAGTCTAATATCAAAAGCTAATATTTGTACAGCATAAAGTGTCCATAGTGCGCGTCCAGTCAACAGAGCTAGAACAAACAAGAGCAAACCTTTAAGATGGAGCCAGTGATTAGAATCAAATACACTTTTTATTGAATTTGCATCATTGTCAGAAAGCTGGCTGTTCTGGGAGTGTATAAAAAGGAAAAAAAGAAAATTGTATATTTAGTGAGAAAAGTAGAAATCGCTAAGGCCAGTTAATTTGCGTTCATACTATGATGCATGCAATGATGTTCAATCACAAGGCTTGGGAGATGGAGCATCCGAAGGAGCACTGACAAAGTATATTTATTTGGCTGCTGAGTTTAAATATCAACAGTCTTTCTCAGGAATGACTTACTCCAGCTTTAACACAGAGAAAGGTCAGAGGATCAATAATTTATTTAAGATGCACCATCGGATTGACTCAGCAGCTGCCTTGTAATCAGGAGTAGAGATTTATTTATCGTAACAAACTTTAAATTCCCGGAGCAGAAAAAAAACTAACTGTGGCACGTCAGTCGATTTTCAATGCCTTCACAACAGCTCAAGATGTTTGTTTTTAAATGTGAGCTCAAGATTTTTTTTTGCTTTTATTTACCCCCTAGGAGCTGGCAAAGGAGAAATCATTTCGAATTTCAAATGTTGACTAAGCATCTGTTATGAAAATATAATGTTTAAAAAAACAAGAAAAATGATAAGATACAGGCAAATCCACTTTAAGTCTAATAGAAGTCTATGTAAATAGAAGGATTTTTGTTGGTGAAATCTGCACAGCAATTTAAAAATGATCAATCTTTTTCTGAACTGCTTGAGGTAATAGAAATAATGAACTGAATTCTAAGTTTTCTGCATTAGGAGTAATTCACCATCTTGGTAAAAAAAACACACACACACACATTTGGAAGCATTTTCCAGTTTTACCTGTTTATGTAGCAGGACATTTCACACATGCAGCACTTAGAGGACTAGATGTCTGTTGCACTGGCAGAACCAGCTCTCCTGATTTAAATAATGCAACCCTGCTGAGTGGAGGCATCCAGAGGCTATGTCAGCTCAAACGCTACAAACCTGCCTGGCCTAAAAGATTTAAGTTGCCACTCCAAGCAATTCAAGGTGTGATGCTGCAAATACATTAGCCAACACTGAATACTTATTATGAGTATTTAATAAATACTCATAATATGTGTTTTGCTGTTTATACTGTACCTCCTACTCTGTCATTAATGTTTTTGGGATTCTCATGAGCTTATGTTTTTTGATATAAAAGACAGATGCTAGTTGTTTTCCACTAAAAAAACATGTCTTTAATAAACAAATGATTATAAAGGAGGCATTTCATAGGCTATTGGTTCAGAACACTGGTGTGTGGAGAACTGCTTCAACATGTTACTCTACACTCTTCAGCTTGCTTTTATACCATATGTTTCACAGTTTGGAAATAAGAAAAAGTGTGAATGACAGTGTAATAAGACTTTAAAAGTATAGCAACATGATAATAACAATTTAGTAAAAGCTAATGTGCAACCTACATGCATCAATAAAGAAATATTAACCTCCTCTGCATGTGTCATTGAGCCTGTTCACTGTGTACCTCCTCCCACTTCTCCTCACACCATATAAATACCTGCCTGCAGATAATTTCATAAAAGAGTGCGTTGGTACACCAAATGCTAAGTCTGCCATTTGCTCTAAATTTGTGCTTTTGTTAAATTGGATTCCAAATGCAATTACCTTCCAAGGTAATTCATGACGGAGTAACCTGGCGTAACTGTTCATTTGAAAGGATGCAGAGTCATTTGTGAGTCATTTTGGAACAATACTGTATCGCTTGAAAGAGGTGAGGCCCATGGGGAGCTCAGCAAGCTTTCTACTTTGTCAGGAGAGCCAGACATGAATGATTAGTGCCTTCTAATATCAAGTTCCGGTGAGAGTGTTTAATGTGATACAGTAAGCCAATGTCTGGCTTAGATCTGTTTGGTAATAAGTTGGATGTCCGTGATTAGTCAAATCCATCAGAAATGGTGCTGCTACTCTGTTTGCAAAACACCAACTAGACAAGCTTTTCCTGGGAAATGGTGCTTGCGTTAGCATAAGTATTCTTAATATCACAAGCAATCGCACTTGCAGAAAGTACTTAGTCTGTCTCTGTGGTAGTTTGATGTGTAGCAGTCACTGCCCACTTTTTCTCTTAACCACAAAGCAGTCACAGAAACGAGAACTGTTTCTGATGCAGAGTTCAATAATGCTACGTTTCTATGCAGGCTGCAAGTGGATTAATCCAACTGAAGTAATTGCCCTTGTATTGTATTGACTCTATGCATGAAGGAATTCAAATCACTTTTAAGTTTCAGAACTGCAGGATTGGAGCCAGTACTCGAGGCAAGCTAAGGTCTTTATGTGAGTTCATTTAATTTGGAGCAAGACTGCAATCGTCCTATTAATGGATTAAAGGGCTGCATGTAAATGTAATGGTGTGAATCTGCTGACTGCTTAGGACAATATCAGAAGGGCAAGTGAATAAACAGCAGTCTGCCCACTCTTAACAAATTTGTAAATGTATCCTTGAGCCAGATACAGAACACTGAGCTGCTGAGGAGCTGGTCAGTAGCTGACAATGTTAAAATGCTAATGACTGAATACTGTGTCTCAGTGCGATATGTCTGCAAACAAAGCTCGTAGGCAGTCGCTGTAAACATGATTGTGTTTGTATTGATCATGTATCCTCTCATTTAGTCTCCTCATCAAGTAATAAGTGCATGTTAATCATTCAAACCTCAAACTCTGATTTCCTCATCCATTCATACTGATTGACAAAAAGCGGTGCAAAATGGACACAAACTCAAACATTAATTTTATTTTCCAAATATACAGAGCAAAAGCATCATAGTTTCACAGACCAGTACAGTTAAAATACACCCTTTTTTTTCCTTAGATACAGAGGGCCACTGGTTGAAAAGAGTGATTTACCCAGCAGAATTTACATGTTGGCTTTTTATTACAATTATGGGTATGATTTACTATACAAACTCTTGAAATGACCATCTAGGTTTAATATGGTTTCAAACCTGGGTTATGGACTATTTGTAAAATAGTTTGCATTATTTGGTTTACAGAGGAAAGAAGCCAATCACAGACAAGCATACTCATTTGACTTTCAAATGCACCTCTGTGATTCTTTCAATTTTCTGTTACTTATCATACACTGTATGCTACAAACCAAACCACAATGAATCCTTGCGTGTCCTGCAGGCAGAAGATTATCCTCAAACACCATTTAGCACAGGTATTTTTCAGTATACTACTGTATGTACTGTAATCCAAGTACTGACAACATATTGGTTTGGGTGAAAAAAAGTGTGTGAACTAAAAGAACAAACAGTGATAGGAAGAATTTTCAAAGTGTTATTATGATCATTTTAGTGTTTCATGTGGCTCCTTTAAAGCTGCAGTTGGCAACTTGAGGAAAATCTAGAATTTAGCCTGAAAAGTGTAACACTTACAGCTCCCATTCCCCCTTTTTCTCCTAAGCCCCTCTTAAATGTGTGTGCACCATTCAGTGTCTGACTACAATCACTAGAGCAACTGCAGGTATCAACATACAGTAGCTTACCAAGAGCTACAGTCATTACTTGTCAAATCTTACTTGTCAATTACTGGCATTTCTGTTATGAAACAACAGCCTTTCACTGTTTACATGAAAAGTAAAGAAAATGCAAGCAATGTGAACAGTCACAAAATGTTTGTACTCTATGCTGATCAGTAGAATTAGTGATAAATAAACCTAATGTTAGACTGATTACACAGTCTCTGGTCGCAGATAAAAACTCCTCCGTGACCAGTGTTCTGACGTAGGCTCTGACTGGCTGCTGAACAGAGCCGGCACTTCCTGTCCTCTGCAACCTACAGTATGTTTGGACAGATGGACAGAGGCGTTTGGGTCCAGTGTCAGAACAACAGTCACAGAGGACCCAAGGTGTCTTTTCTTTTTCAACCATTGCAATGCTCAGCCACACATGCTACAACTGCAGCAGCGTGCACCAGATATGACCTGCATGTGCAAGACGGATAAGTATCCTGAGTGTATGCATGAGAATGATTGACAGCCAGTTAACACCACCTTTATTGCTCACTGGCGGAATTGAATGGGAGCAATGCAGACACTGTGAAGTTTTGGGAATCATATTACAGGCTGTAGGTGATGCATATTAATGTCCTACTACCAAAATTAAGTGACAGTTTCAACAATTATGACAAAAAAAGTTACAGACTGCAGCTTTAAAGTCTACCATGTCTCATACAGTGACAGGAATTTCAAATAGCCCCATATAAATCAGCTTTAGCAGAAATAAGCAAAATATAGACAGTACTAATATCAACCATTCCTTTAACAATTTGTTAAAGTTGAAAATTGAAAAACACAAAAGTGGGTAGAGAGTAACTAATCCATCCATCATAAGTTTGTTCTCTGACTTTAGAAATGTCCTTATCTAGGGCACCACAGGCTAGTCTTCAATATCTCTGAATAATAGACTACTCTGCATCGTTCACTCAGAAGGGGTTGCTCTGTTTTATCAGGAAAGGGCAGCAACCCCTTGTAATTGTTCCAGGTCTTTATGTTTATTCATCTGTTATGCCCTGGCATCTGTGCCGTGCTTGTAGCCAGACAAACAGGCCCCGGCAGCACCAGCCGGGAAGGCGCCCACAGGTGAGCAGGGCAGACTTTGTCAACACATGGGCTTTGATTCCCAGAGACTGACATGGCACTCGCATCCTGTGGTAGCACTCTTGCCCACTGTAGCTGATGCCATGGGGGATGGGACAGAAGGCTGGCATATCAAATATTTATCTGTTTGCTTTGCAGTGTGCATATTCTCCAGACTGGGAAAATATATTATGTTTGGATCAGTGCAGGAGCAGGAGCTGCATCAGATAAGGAAATTGCATAACACAGCAAATTTGTTTATTTTCAGGGAGACATACTGAATCTCTGCATAATGATAAATGCTGTTTAATATTTTAATTTCCGACAAAATGGATGGGAAATCATATAACCAGAGTAAAATATTGTAATGAATGTAGTGTGTGCTATGCAACTGAGATCATAGTGTCATTGATCGCTGCCAATATCGATAGAAGGTCTAACTGCATCCAAAAAAGCAAGGTAAATAAATATAAAATGGCGGCGACATACTTGGCAGTCATCATGGTGTCAAATTTAATATATTACTGGGCATCTGGGCAGCTCTCAGAAGAGCAGAAGGTATAATAACCTCTTACTGAGTCTCACTTCAAAGCTGTACCAGTTAAGCTCAGCCTCTTATGCTATAGCCTATGTGTGCTCCGTTTACCGAGTTTGAGTTTCCCCCTTTGAGAAATGGGGGAAATAAAAATTGCTCACGTAAGCCTTTGTGTAATTTGTGAGAGACAAGCAGAAATTTTTGGAAGAGAAACAAAGACGAAGAAATGATTGTCTGCTTGTACAATGCTGATGCCACGTGGATTTGTTTTGCTCTCATATAGTGAAATCTGACGGAGAAAGAAAGAAAAGCCAGGGAAAAGTTATATACAGAGAAAGACAGCATTAGAGATTTATATACAGTCTACTAAGTGCCAAGCTGGATTATCAGCGTTGAAACAGAGCTTTTTGTCTTAAGCTGTACAATGGGCGCCAATCCATTTGTAAAATTAGAGTCCAAACCATTGCCGCTCAAGTGGAAAACCTCATTCAAATGCCTGGAATGTAATCATATGTAAAGTGCTTACAACAACAACTTGCTTTTGTTAGAAATGCTGTGCTTGGTTTTGTATGAGCCAAAAGACAGATTTGATAGTTTCAGGCTCACTTTACCACATTTCACTGCTGAAGACACAGAAAAACTCCATAATTGAATAAGATATATCATATTCTTTTATATTCTTTGTTGTGTTTCTGTTTGATTTGACTAAATATAAACCGCATTGATGTTCTCAGCCGCTGTTCACAGCACTGGTTTACAGCAATGAAATATTATTTTGCAGCAATTACTTTTGAGTCCTCAACTAATTTCATCTGTGATAGACCTTTGAAAACCTTGGAAGCTTTTGATGGACAATAAAATGTGATGTCATGCTGCTGTGATGTTAAATGCATCTGGATTGTTGCTCTAACTATGCTGTAAGTCCAAGCCTACCTGAAAGCAGCTCTAATTATTTTGTTTTTAAAAGAATTGCTCAAATATAGGTTATCATGTTTTAGTGGGATTAAAATCAGATGAGATTCTCAGTGCTTTACTTTACCTGGGCAAATCTGATTCCCGGTGTTCTGTGATGCAAAAAGGCCAAACTTCCCTTTTATTACTTTCTGTTATTTTGCAAAACATGCACAGTGCATAACTACAACACGCTTCACAAGAGGCTCATTTTGAATAGTTAAATATGAATATTTGTGTAGCGCTTGTTGTTGTCTCTGTTTTGAACTAAAATCAGTAGTGTCAGTGATTCAATTATAAATGCAGATTCATATGTAACATACAGCAAAAAGAAAATAAAATGCATTCATGAAGATTCAGTATGCCACCATTAGCTAACAACGGTATCTGAAAATGAATGGCAGTCGGAAAAATAAACACAGTTTCTAAATTTGCTTCTCATGTCCCTTGATGACCAGCACTATCACGGGTAGGTATACAGTACAGTCAGGATGCACTAATCCCCAATGTCAACAGTGATATTGACAAAAGCAATGAAATAACCACACAATAAGAAGCTCAGGTAAAATATAATGTTTACATTTCATTCAGGTACCCTAAAGAAAAAGGTCAATGATCTGTGGTGTTGGGCAGGAGAAACACACAAATACATGTGTAGCTTTTGTGGGCTTTCTTGCTGCATTGCCTTGGAGCTGGACTTGGTGCATTAACACCATGGATAATGCAGCTCCACATCAACAGAAGAGCTGATAGTGTATTTCAATCTCGTTTAGTAAAGTTTGTATTGAGACAGTTCAAACAGACCCTCAAGGCAAAGTAGACAGGGTTTTCCGCCCACACGAAGAGGCGCTCACGTCTCATTTAGAGTCCTCCATGAGTGAAATCAGAGGCAGAAATTAGATACTAGAAAAAAATTACAGTCACATATGTACAGTGATATTCTTTTATCACAGAGTGTCAAAGTAAAATATTGACTCGGATTTAAAATGAGATCTCAGCCCGCTTTTATCAGCTCAGCTCTGTGGCTTATATACTGCTGTGGAGAGAAAATAGCCATTCATTTGAATGTTCAAAACATCAGCGAGCGCATGGAGAAAGTTTTCTTCCACCTACACACAAGCCAAGTCTCATCAAGCCAAGCTTACCTTACAGATTGTAATGGGAGTTTTGTCACAGAGAGTTAAAACCATGTGCACATTCATTTATTGTGCTTGAAACTACAATAGAGCAGTAGGACATTGGCTCACACTCATTATCCATTTTTTTTTTGTGTTGAGTGCTTCTACACTTGTAAAAACAACCTCAGTTTTTCTGAATGACAATCACCCAAAAGGCAAAAGCAGCCTTCGCCCGGGAAGCTGATTGTCACACAAAGCCTTGTGGATTTCTTGCTCTGATCCACAAGCAGTCCCACTGCGCTCCTGAATGCTCAATTTCCAAACTTGAGTTGTCTTTGCATTGGCACGTCACCTCTCTGTGGCACATTTATGATTATGGGTTAAAAAAGGAGGTGGTTGATGAGTTAAGCGAAATATAAGGCTTCATGATCCATGTTTTGGGACATTGAGAAGTCACATGATGCATTAAAGCCAACCAACCCCTGTGTCTTCAGGCATCCAGGAGAAAAAATAACATAGTTACCATAGAAGTTCCTGGGTGCTGATTTCTTCACAGTTTAGCAATCCTGACTGATTGTTGTGAATCACTGGAATTCTCTTTTCGGGTGGTCAGACGTGGGTCTGCATGCGCTTCTGCAAGGGCCGAGTAAGGTCTGAGTTCTGCGATGAGGACTGAGAATAGTGAGATGAAGAGGAAGCGGATGCTTTGCTGTCTTTGTCAAACTGCACGTAGCCATCCGGCTTACTGTAGCTGCTGACACTGCTGTCACACTGCGTATCAATAAAAGAGCTGGAGTCGCTGAGTGAGCCACGCTGGAATTCCCGCTCACACAACTCAATGGAGCTGCTGCCCATGCCCAGCACGAAGCGTTGGCTGTAATCATACAGGCGGTTTGGCCCTGCTCCCAGAGTGGAGTAGATGTTGGTGAAGGACATGCCTGTTGGTACCCGCTGCTTTCCCAAGGTACCTGTATTTGTGGGGTTCCTAACCTCAGTGGACTGATTCCCAGCCATGGTAGGCGTGTGGTGCTCCTTGAAGGTATTAACACTGTAGTAACCGTTTGTGGGATCCTAGAAAAGAAGGAATATTATTATTTTTCTTGTTCGTTTTCAGGTCATATGTAATAACACATGTAAGAGGAAATACATTTTCTTTGTGTTTTTTTCATAAAACATAACAGCAACTAAGGCTATAATTTGGCTAATTGGCTATAATTTCCATTCAAATTGGTGATGAATAAGGAAAATACGGCTAGGCTGCACACATCATGAGAAAAAAAAAAACAGTTGCAAAGCCAAGTGCTTGGATGAAGTCAGCCCCCACAGTAACCTCAAAATCATATTTTATCGCTAATTAAGCAAGGCTTGATGACTCACAGTTTGGCATTCAGCATGTCACAGCAAACTTCACTCACATACCATCTAAACGGATTCTAGTGTGAGTAATTTCATGTATGCAGTAAAATAGCTTCTGAGGCTATAGCTGTGCCACTCGTTTGTCTGCTCGATTACAGCATGCTGTTGCTAAGGGTCCAGTTAAGGGCATGTGTGTGCGTTAGTGTATTTATCTGTGTGTTTGATGCCCTATTGTGAATAGATGTGAATGTCAAGCATAGTGAGCATGGTGGCAAATCCCAAAAGAAGAATGTGGATAATGGGGAAATGAGAGCGACAACCTGAGAGGATCCTCGTTATGCTTGTCATTATCAGACAGCAGACAGGGAGACTGTTTGTGTCTGCCCTTTATCTCCTTTCAGTCCCACCTCTGCTCTCGCTTCATGCATGCTGTCATTAGGTAGGATCAAAAAATCCAGACCCAGAGGAAGCAGGTGAGCAGGTAACAGCAGAAATACACTCTAGTGAGCCAGTGCAAACATCCATTCAGACAAAAGGACTAATGAAATGGTTGGGATTTTCTGTTGCACTGATAAGCTCTTCCGTGTTACTGAATCTACATCATCACCTTGTATATACAGTAGGGTCACAATGGCGATATGATCTTTGTTAAAAATAAACTGGAGTGTGAAAATCCCGCTCCTGTCATCAGCAACACAGGTCTGATCTGATAATCTGATATAATGGGTTTACATGAGAAGCACCAAGGGTGTTTTTAAGCAATGCCACATGTTTTTATTGTGCATGTGAACAAGAATAACTTTCACAAGATGTGCAGTATATGTTGGGTCATTTTGTTCTAAAGAAACTGTATACTAAAGGGAAGGTGTGTGTGAGATCTGACTAAATGCTTAAAAAAGCTAAATAACTCACACAAAAACTAATTAAAAAGGAGGGGACATTTGAAAGTGAACTGTGTAGAATGACTGGATAACAGTAGAATAATCCACACATAGATGAGAAGGTGGCCGCCCTTTACTAAAAATTCAATCAGGTGTTGAAAAAGTACTTGATATGAGAACCTCTACAGTCTGCCAAATCGCCTGAGGATCATTTATTGCAGGAGTTACAAGTGCTGAAGTACTTTCATATGCAATTGGAGAACTGAAAGTATAGTGTCTGTTCTGTACAGGTTGATCTATTCATACATTCTCGTTGGTATATAAATGTGTGGATAGCTATAAGGAGACAGTTTATCGAAGCCTTTGAATCCTGCTTTCAGAAAGAAAGAAAGAAAGAAAGATAGATACAGTAGATAGATAGACAGACAGAGACAGACAGACAGGGACAGTTAGGGGCTACTATGAGTTACTATCATTCAAAAATGCTGTGATTTGAAACAGCTGATGTGAACAAGTGATTTTAAACATACTGTAATTTGGTTCATAAGGAGCACATGAGGAGAGGTTTAAACTATCAAGAGGAAAGATGTGGTGCACATCATCACTTTATCATTAAAAATGCAGAAAACTGGTGAAATCTTCAAAAATAAAGTGTCATGCTGTCACCATGACCTGCAGTGTGTGCATTAATCATTGTGTGGAACATGCACAATGTTGCACAGTGCAGGAGGCTGACTTGCACAGGTTCTCTGGTTCTGGAGAGATTTCTAATTTGGGGGTGTAAGATCCAGTGTTATTCCTGGAGAAATATGCTTCTTAAAACTGAGAACTGTTCATTCCTCTCTAGTGTAAGACATTTGAGTAACTAAAATAACAGCTCAAGGGACAACCAGCCTCTGACTTTTGAAGCACCTTTGATGATAGACTAATTAATAAAATTAGACCTCTAACTGAAGTCATTTTGCCTGTGGACTTGGAAAATCATATGTAGCAATAGAAGGTTTAATGCTTTTCAGCTATTTCAGTCCCACAGTTGAAGACCACCCTCTGCCCCTCAGGCATTCTGTCTCTCTCTACCATTTAGTCCATTTCATCTGCTTTCATGCTGTCATTGTTCATGAGCTGTACCTTAATGTGCTGATACTCCTTCTCTTCTTCTTGTAATACCTCCAGCTGCTTCAGAACAGATTCCTGCTGGAACTCTCCTCGTTCAACCTGCAATGAAAATCAAGCAAAGTATAGCAAAAGTCTATATAGTGTCTGGGAGTCTTCCTTTCAGAGTTAGGATCAATACTGTGATGGAAGATCTTTCCTTTTATCACCTGACTCTTTTTAATATCAGACATGTTTCATCTTCACTAGACACTGACAGGATGCATTAATAATGTATTTGTGACTATTTTTACATTTATCTTTACAAAATGAAGATTTTAAGGTACTTAAGATCATTTCCATGCAATAATATCGAGTACTGATAGCATTACGCATTTTGAAAGACGCCGTAATCTGAAACCTCTCACTGTAAACAACACAGCCTTGGAGCAAACATCATGAAAACCAAAATGCTGGTACATCTCAAAAAAGGAAAGTGCTGTTTGCATGTCTGGAAGGAATGTAGATACACAAGTACACCCACTGTAAGATTACACAGCATGCATGAGCATCCCCACAGTTATCATGTACTGGGGTCCATTACACTTACAGAACGGTGTAATCGTATGGATAAATATAACCCTTATTCTTTGACTCAATGTGCAATCTTTATGCCTCTCTTACAAAATGCTAAAGATTATTCTCAATGCAAAAGCTGTGAAATTTAAACTGCGTTTCATTCCAAAAAACAAGAAGAAGTGGAAAATATTATGTTGTGACACTCACACTCACCATCAGTTGTTTCATGGAGGTGTGTTCTTCATTTTCCCTTGCTGCATTATGGTCTTTGTGTACAATCTCCACCCGTATGTCATTTTTGGCCGACACGACTCCTTTTAGATCTGGCAGAAAGAGATGACATATATAACTAATGAAGCTGGATAAACACAATACTGTATCTGTTGAAAGCAGATTCCTCTCAGTTCACGTTGCAATAATACAGAATTTAGCAAGATCCCTGGGTTCAGTTAGTGACAGCTTCCCCATTTCCCCAAAACAATACAAAGTCTTATTAATCACTTGATTCTTGCCAATACAATTTTATCTTTCTGCACACATATGCAATCTCTCACAGCCTACCACGATGACTCATTCTGTTTGGGACAATGCTGATGATACTGTCATATAACAGAGTCTTACTTTCTGTCTTAATTTTGCTTGCAAGTTCTCTCTGGTGAGCACAGATGGAGACGGGCAGTGAGGGCATAACCAGGTGCGCTTCCTCTGTAGTATACAGACAATAAACATGCTGAAGGGACCAGCAGCACAGTTTGGATCTTGGAAAGAGACAGTGGCTGACTGCCTCTAACCTGAATCACTTGGTACATGGGTGGGTGGTAGTCAAGATGCAGGATGTAAATAGCCTCAAAAGTGAATGCAGCCACACTGAGATTGCATGAAATGAGCCCTTAACACAATCTATCTCAGCGCCACAAAAAAATGTCCATTTCAACAAAATGATTTCATGTAATAGTAAGTGTAACACTGTATTGTCCAGGGCAATCATCTTGTGTCAGAAATGTCCTTTGTATGATGACTCATATAAAAAAAAAAACTCATGTCAGACAAGCAAAATAACGTATTGATCTGCGTTAATAAGAGCAAGCTCTACATTCAAATGGATGGACATTTTTGTGAGCTTGGGGACCAAATAGTATGATGAAATGCATGCATCAGTGGACATGACAAAAAGAAGACATACTTCTCTGGGAGCGGGTGCAACAAAATGCGCCGATGGTTCCCATGAGAACAATGAAGGCCACAAAAGCTCCCACAGCAATGCCGATGATCACAGCCACAGGGAGGGATTCTGCAAAGAGCAAACAAAGTATGTCCTTCTACAATCACATACCATAAACAGTGCAAATTTGTATTTCATTCAATATGGGATACAAAACAATAAAGTATGCAACAATACACAGCCACGCCACATACGCTGTCTTACAATACATCGATCATCACCAGTTCCTCTTCTTTTTTATGTCTTTTCACTGCATTAGAGGATATGGTATATTTTTTCCTTCTTGGTGATAGTGTTGGCACAAAAACATGTTCAGTATTTTGAAATAGCAAGAAATTAAAATGAAAACTAATTACCAAGCCTTTTGTTATTTGCCTGAGTAAACATTTTCCAACTACATAATATAGTCTCATTATCCTACTCAGTAATAACGTTTTACTTAAACTCATTTAAGCTTATGGCAGAATTTCACTGAGGGCCTTTATTGTCACTGAATATGTTGTTGAGTTCGTACATTAGTTTAAGCTTAATCATGTTTGTGTGTTTCTGCATAAATGTTCAAGTGCATTTGTGACTCTGAAGAGATTAAATCTGAAGACATATACGCCTATATGCTGCTCTAGCTTTAAGAGCGTTATTAAAGCAGGCTTTAATGAGAAGAACCTGAGTTACCAGCCCACATTTATGACCTTGCATTTTAAACAAGTGCAAAACAACCTAGTCATCTTCCTACACCATTAAAGCCTATTTAATGTCTTCATTGATCAATGTCACTTTCACATAAGCAGCTTATAATTTATAATTCGTGATAAGTGGATAGAAAACACAGCTTCTCTGTCAGAGGAGAAAAGGTCAAAAGATAAAAAGAGTTAATTTTTCAGCAATGCAATTGGAATATTTTAAGTTCTTTTACATACAAATGCGACAGGAATCACGGTATGTTTTGTATTCAGGATGCTGACTGTGGTAGGGGGTCACCATTTCAGTCTACTGGGGAGTTCAGCCAGAGAACTCATTTGTGATTAATTCATTTTTGCCATCATCACATTAACTGTACACCAAAGATTTCAGAAAATAGGCCATGCACTTTGAATCTTGCAGTCACATAATGAGCTTTGTGAGCAAGTTTAGACATATTTTGAGTTTTTAGTCCACATAACTTAAATATTTAGAACAATCATACAGTACAACTTTTAAAATGTACTGTACATAAATATCATCAATGCATATGACATTACATTTACATTACAGTACATGCTATGTAAATGTATACAGTGAACCCTCATTTATCGCGGGGGTTACGTTCCAAAAATAACCCGTAATAGACGAAATCCGTGAAATAGATTCCTATGGAAGAACTCACTCCGGCCAATGGGATGGGTGAATAGAAAGCAGTGTAAAGTGCTTTGAGCGCCGTAGGGTAGAAAGGCACTATATAAGTGTAAGATAAAGGTGCTATAAAAGTGCTATATAAGTGCATTTACCATTTACCATTCATACGCTGTAAAAAAATACATGAAAATTGCACAAAAAAAAATCTGCGAAGCAGCGAAAGGTGAACCGTGTTATAGCGAGGGTTCACTGTATTCCATTCTTACATTTAACCTGTGTATGAATATAAATAAATATAATAAAAGAGCCATTTCATACATATACACATACGCATATAAAAGCACACAGACACTCACAGACTGGCACAAACATACTGTTGGGCACAAAGCTGCACTTCTTTAATATCTACACTCTACCAATACGTAGAAAATCACAGATAATGTGATATGAAGAAGAGGAAGGTGGAACCTGTCGAACCTTGGCTCCCACCTTGTTCCTTAAGGCGAATGATCTCAGTGTCAGAGCCAAAGCTGTTCCATGCAGTGCAGTTGTAGATGGTCTGGAAATCAGCTGGAACAATATTACTCATGGTAAGCGTGGAGATGACGCCTTCTTCTGTACTGACGGTCTCCACAGTGTAGCGGCCAGATGTTCCAGATTCTAACACAGTTTCCTTCCATGACCATGCCTAAGAGGAGAGGAAATAAAACGCATAACTCATATTTTTATAGACTGTAGAATTAGGTGATACAACATTATTAACATGCTCATATCAAGACAAAAACACAATACAAAACCAATGCAAAGAGAAAAATGCTAAGACAAAAATGACATAAAACTCGCAATGAAAATGTCATAAAAGCAAAAATAAAAGATATATTAAGGTGTAAATAGACAAACAACACAGCTGTAGTCAGCAGATACTGGCTTTACAACCTAAAAATAAATAAAATTTGTGTAAACTGAGTTTTACTCAATGGCATGATGGCATAGAAAAGGTTTTAATTGTTTTAGCTGATAATGTCTAAAATGAACTGTATAGACAAGAAAAAAAGACATAGTATTATTAAAACTAACAAACAGACAGACTTGACAAGCGCTGTATAAATCCAATCCATTATTATTATATTACTATTAGTTAGGTTGGGCTTAAATAACTAAGTAGACATACAACTCGTTGGAAAAGAACATAGTGTTAAAACTATACAAGAAAGAAAGATGCACTGTGGATGTGTTTTATCAGTTGAAGATAATGAGATACAGTAAGGATGTTCTAGGGAGGATCATAAAGGAAAGACCATAGAGCCCTCTTATTATACAGTATATATAGTTTTTGTCATATATGCTCGTGCAGTCAAAGGTAAACAATGTTGTATCTCCTTATGCTTACTGACTAATGGAGCATGAACTTGCTGAAACCACAGTGAGACAACTTTGATCTTAACACTAGCTGCCACACGTTATGACTGTGGCTGAACAATATGCCCTATAGCAACGCTTCTCTCAGAGATCACTGGAAGGTGTTGTATGGAATCTTAGGACTTGTCATTAATGCCATTTCAACCAAATCTAGGTTATTTTTTTCTCTTTCAGAAGCAGCCTTATGTTGCAAACTGTACAAAACTAAATGGGGATATACAGTACAAGGACCAGCAGACCCTAGTTTCTGTGAATAACTGTATGTATTTTCTCAGCTCCCTGTTACACTGTGTTATGACATGAGTTCAGAACAGGGATATTTGCATATTTGGTTTAGTGAATAGCTCACTGGGGCCTTACAGGGATATAAATCAGTGTAATGTTCCTCTGCAAAAGATTTTTTAGAAACCTTTAGCTTTGTAAAAGGTCATCTGTAATTTTCAATTAATATTACTCTGACAGTACTTTTAAACTTTTAGTAGTTCAATCATTTTAGTAAAATAGCACATAAAGTAAATTGTTAAGTGTAAATGCTGGCAAAATGCCTTTAAATGAAACATTATGTCAGTTTAGAAACATTAACTAGTGTTCAAAATATTCATTTATGCCTCTGTGCAACTATTTTTTAGAACAGTTTCCTGTGAGCCAAACATTTTCAACAATAGCGCTAACTTAATGGTACAATATGCAACTTTTCTTCTTAAAATTACCTAAATAAATATACAGGCTCATCCACTAATAATCCTCTCAATCCCCACTACAGTCCCTCTGTCAGCGTGAGGTGGTGTATTTAGCTGCACAGACCGTCTGCACTAACTCTCTGCCTGGATTCTCTTTTTTTATTTGCTTTGGCTCGATTTTTCTCTGCAAAGGTTATTTGTGCACTGAATATTTATATCTCCAGCCAATCAGTGTCATGTTTACATCTCCAGCCAATCACAGCTTGTTGGGGCAAAAGCAATTTGCACTTGCTTTCGCAAGACCAACACAAAAGCATTCTATTTTGGTTACATATGTCTTTTGTAGAGTCTACAGTACACTCTTTGAAACGCATCAGAAAATTGCCATCTGTTATTTTACAGCTTTTTTCTGATATTGTGTCTTTTCCACAATTTGCGCTGTCTTTTTTGGAGGGGAGGTGGGCGAGTTTGAATAACACGAGTTGTAAACAGAGCAAAGTTACAGACTTTGCCTTTAGATATGATATACTGTACTCTCAATTGCACCAGGATTTATTCAAATTAAATCAAGATATTATGCAAACTTTCTCAGTTATTCAGTGCAAACAGTGAAAATTATTTTAGACCCACATTTGGTGTCTCTGTCAAAACAAAATTCTTGTTGGAATAAAAATTATAATAAGTAAATACTGACTGTAGTTGGTGTGACACATGCTGCACTAATGTGAGCTTGCCTTGATACACAATGATGTGGTGAGAGAACACAGACAAACAATAGCTATTTGCATACAGAGTTTATTTATGCAGAGCTAAAATCTTTTCACAAATGGAACTGAGTGGTTGTCTTGGTGGATGCATCTCCCTGAAATTGCATTTGATTTAGGAGAATAGAGTGATAATTGCATTTTAGTGGTTAAAGTGTGAAAAGAAGTAGATTGTACAAAGACAAAATAACACATCGACTGTCAAGCTTATGATAATGGACAGGTGGCGAAATACAGCTGTTAAAATACAGCATTTCACTGTTACAAATGACACTTTGGCTTAAGTATTTTCACCTTGCTCTAAACCAGTGAATGATTTGAAGACTCTCAGGTTTATTTATTTATTTTTTGCTCCTAATTTTTTTTTTTTTTGGACAACTGACTATTGCACTTTTAAGCATTTAATTTGGAGGACATGTTATGTTATACAAACTACAAAACATTGGTTTTGCAGAAGTTTGGTAGTCATACAAAATTAAAAAAAAAAACACTGATGTTCTTCAACCAATAACAACTGCATTTCAGGCAGGATGCCTTGTCTGATTTGAACATGGTTATAAGTGCTTATATGCATTTTTATTGTGGCAGTGACTCTGCTAAAAAATATGCTGGGTTGATTTGAGCAAGCCTGACACAGATGGTCCTGAGATCTCAAATCACCCCTAGTAGAGCCTGGCATCATGATTTTGTATGACCAAACTATAACATAGAATATAGAAGAAATTTGCTTTGGAGTTTATTATATTATTGTTATGTACCGTATTTTCCGGGTGATATGTCGCTCCGGTATCTTAGTCACATGAGCCAAAAAATGCATGATGAAGAAGAAAAAAATGTGCATTAGTCACACTGCAGAACAGGTCGCATCTGTTCGGGGCTCAGCCGCGCGGCCGCGGGTGCGTGTTTGAGCTGCGCTGCGGCTCGTCTCCTCTAGCGGCTGTCAGTGTGACAAGCACCCTATAGTCAAATGTATTCAAAATACAAGTTGCTCCAATGTATTTGTTGCTCCCCTCGCCAGATTATGCAAAAAAACGCAACTTTTAATCAGGAAAATATCGTATTCAGCTTAATTTAGGAGTAGGTTGAGGAAGTGGAGGAGATTATGTTTTGAATTTGCAGGCAAAGGATGGTTGCACTAGTACAGTAGCATAGTGGAATGGAGGATTTTAAAGGTGCAGCTCATTAGCATGTGTACGGCATGGATGACAGTGATATTAGGCCTAAGACCCAACTTCCACACGTGCCTGAACTATACGCAGACATCATCTGTAGTTTGTACATGCTTCAATCCTGACCTAAGGTTCTGTGTTAGAGTGAAGTGACTTCTAGTAAGCTTCCAAATGTAGTTGTTGAATGGTTATGGCAGAATCAGCAGAGGACAGAGCTGTCACGCAGGCATCAAGTCCCAAAACATCTCAAAATGAGTCTGTAAAATTGCATATGTTGCATTACAATGTGATCCCATGTGTGCAGACCCGTGTTGTATGTGTTTCAACAGCAGTGTGTGTCCTAAGACATGGACCTAACCTTAAGTGTCCTGTCCCTTGAATGAAAATGAAATCATGGTGATGGTGCAAAGTCAGCCTGACTCACACTGGAACATGACAAATGTTCCTCTGGTTGCCTTGGAAATGTATACGAAGGAAACACTGTTGGTTTTATAAACACTGACATGGGTCATACTGTATTTGAGAGAAAAAACAAACAGGTATGGCTGTAGAAAGTGGATGAATTGTTGGGAATACCATACAGGCAAAATGCTACTACTTCTACTACAACAAATAATAATAATAATAATAATAATAATAATAATAAAGTGAGGGTAGGATATTGAGTGAGATTGACAGACAGATTGCTGCGGTGTCAGCAGTAATACAGGCAATTATTAGTCAGTTGTGGTGAAGAAAGAGCTGAGCAGAAAGGCAAAGCTCTCAATTTACTGTTCAATCTATGTTCTCACCCTCACCTATCACAATCAGAATCAGATTTATTGTCATTGTTAAATGTTTCCATCAACAACAAAATTACATTTTCTCCCACTAAAGGGGAGGGAGCTGCAGCGCACGAAGCGCTTATGGTCAGTATTTTGAATCTTGACCAAAAGAATAAGATCCCAGATACAAGCGGTTGAAATTTCCTCTGCAGGGTGAGATGCTCTTCCATAACAAGAGGAGCCAGTGGAGGTGGCTTGGGCATCTCATCTGGATGCCTCCTGGACACCTCCCTGGGGAGGTGCTATGGCCATGTCCAAATGGGAGGAGGCCATGGGGCAGACCCAGGACAAACTGGAGGGACTATGTCTCTTTGCTGGCCAGGAAACACTCCCCAGAGAAGGTAGAGGAGGTGGCTGGGGAAAGGCTGCTGCCTCCGCGACCCGGCTCCAGATACGCGGAAGATGATCGATGCAAGTATTGCACGAACCACATGCATATGCAATCACACAAATTATTAAGAAGAGCAAAATAAGCTCAGAGAATAAGCTATTAATAAAACGTCCATGAACCTTAATGAGATAAGTACGGTAATAAAAGAATATAAATGTACATTAAATGAGAGACTGGGTTTCACTGTTTGGATTGTTTTAAGGCTGAATTTTCGTGTATAACAAATGAATAAATTGACACTGTAAAACTTGTCCAGATTATCTTTAACTGCTACCTGAGTTTATTTTAGAAATAAATAATGTGAGGGTCCATTATATATGCCAACGTAGCTGCTATTATTTCATTCATTTTAGCATCTGTCAGGTTCCAAAGCTAAAAAAAGCACCTATTCATATTTTAGACGAGTCCTTGTCATAAATTCAGGATGTTTTTGGTTTAATGAAATAAAGAGAATGGACACAAAGGGAGAAAATAAATAAGGAAAAAAGTTTGACTCTACTCACAATGCGGTCTGGAGGAGGAGTACTTCGAATGAAACATTTGATCTGTCCTTTTTCTCCATGCAATGCTTGCTGAGTCTGTGTACTGGAGATAGTCGGTGGCCCTGGAAGTAACAAAGAAAGAAGAACAATAATAAAAAAGTTTGAAGATGAAAATGGAATTGAGACATGAATAATTAAATCCATTTTCAGTCTGAGGTCATATGACAATTTGGCTCCATCTAAGTCTGATGGTACATTATATTATAATCGCTTTCAGGTTCCAACCAGTAACACCTCAAATGTTCAGTAATTTAGAACTCCTGGGGAAAATCATACTGAGGTGCAATATGAACAAGTCTCATTCCTTAGTGCAATCTACCCAAGGACACATCAGGGCAGGGCATAAGTGGAGGCCCAGACCTCATTTTGGATCAAGAAATTGTTGATTTATGGCTTGCTTGATTTCTCCCACTGAGATAAATGCCGGCGGAGAGTGCTATAACAGTTTTTTTGGAGTGTAATCAGAGATACACAGATGGAAAAAGAGTGAATGCCACTGTGGGGAGATAACACACTTGTCACAATATGGTTCACCTTATTCGGTGTAGCAGATTTGACTCCTTTAGTACAGCACGAGGTCAGCAAATAATATTACATATTGTCCGGCAGCTCTAATACAAGGCAGTTTGTTTTATTTTGCACATTTTGTCCAGATTTCACAGTAAACAAACCTTTCACCATCACTACTGGAAAGGTATATTGACTGAAACATTAGCACTGTTTTGAAAAGCTATACAGAAAGAGAAGATTTATTCAAGTGGACCTGAAACAGCTCATGCTAAGCAGCCCGTGTTAAGCTTTGGTCAGACTACAAGATCTTGCCTGACAAGGGCAGCTCAGCCTAAACGACTGGTCTGCTTGCCATCTGGTCTTGAGGCTGTTCCCACCAGGTGACAGCACTAATATGAAGACAAGATGTCACGCATGACCCAAATCTGTCTTTCAAGTCCATCCCTTTGGTCCCTTAATTGAAATTACAAAAAAGCAGGTTATCACTGCAATATTTTAATGTATATTTGTATATAGTGGATTCAATTAACACTAGATTCATCGGGATTTGCTACATATCTAAAGCAGCCAACGGGGTCAAATCTGCCTCAGCATCACTTTTCATCCGTGTCCTCTGGCATTGTGTTAAAGGACAGATATTGTGCATACAGTGGGGACAATAATTATTGGGAAATGTAAAAATGTGCAAGTTCACCCATTTAAAAAGATAAGAGAGGTTTG
>JAQQAE010002044.1:0-23324 GCA_029823295.1 Pseudamia nigra
AAATTTGCAACAATTTCAAAAAACACTTTTTCACATTGTCGTTATGGGGTGTTGTGTGTAGAATTTTGAGGGAAAAATGAATTTAATCCATATTGGAATAAGGCTGTAACATAAAAAATTGTGGAAAAAGGTAAGTGCTATGAATACTTTCCAGATGCACTGTACATATGAAACTTCTCCTAAATTAAATTTTTGCATAAATATATTATGCTAATTAACATTTCCCTTATTTTTTATGGTATCTCAGTATATTCAATGTGTAGCTACATTAGATGTACATTTTATTTATTGAACGTCACAAATTTAAAACCAAAGTAGAACGTTTGTCAGTTGTCTGCCTCCTCCAATCCACTTAACTGTCTTATACAAACTCAGGGCTGGTCCTAAAATCCTTAAGGAGCCTTTTTATTTAGCTTGACAATTTGGTACCTCCTCCAAGGACGTTATGTAATCATGTTGGTTTGTTTGTATGTTTGTTTGTCCATTTGTTAGCAGACCTGTGTCAAAACTACTGGATGGATTTTGATGAAATTTTACCCAAAGAAAGCCCTTGAGCCATGGATGAACCCATTAAATTTTGAGAAATGATCTGGGTCATGATATGGATTCTGGATGAATATTTTACTTTATTTAACCTTGCAAGATAGGGCCATTCATCATAATCCCTCCAGCAGATTCTGTGTAATTCTGCTAACAAATGAACAAACACACGAACTAACATTATACATAACCTCCTTGGCTGGTCAAAAAACAACAGCCTTGGCGGAGGTATAGGCTATCTGACTGCCCTCTAGTTCATAATTTGATAATTTTGTCATTATTTTGTTCATTTTGATAACGTTACAGGAACCGGCAGATACAGTGCTCATTCATTTATTCTGCCCATCTTACTACATTTGAATTTCAAAGAGAAAATTAAACTATAAAAAAGTGGAATTTTGACTTTAGATCCCAAGGAGATGCAAATTTCCCATTTTGGGCAACACTGGTTTAGGCAGATTAGTATCATTGATACAGTAGTGCTTTATTCAAACTAAACATGTGATGTCATTATTTAACAGTTTTTGAACTGTCTGACCAAACACAGCTCCAGAGGCAGTCAATATTGCTGAACCCCGTGCTATGAAAATGTTCTAGGGGGAATTAGAATCAAAACATAAACTTCCTTCTTTTCTTCGCCGACGTGGTGTGCAATACTGTGAGTGCAGATGTAAACACACTGAAAAATCCTGGACTCAGTAAAACGAGGAGAAATTACAGTTCTATATTCTTTTCATCTTTCTAGAGCACACAGCTCCCATCTCTTCCAAAGAGCTGAATTCTGGTGGACTGGACCACAACCCACATTTTCACTGAATGATGTTCCATCCCAGACACATCCTTACCCAGAGAAGTCAAAAATGCCTCTAGATACAGTTAATATAAGGCTTCCATATAGCACAGTAAAGTTCAAATGTGTATCTGTGACTGTAGCTCTGTGTTAGTGTTTGACAAAGTTTTGACAAAGTGATCCTGAGTCTCTCGGGGTCTGTCAAGGATACATGAATGACAGGTCTTGCATGTAAATGATCCTGTCTGGTACTCAAATATCTACCAGTGTTCAACAAGGTGTGCACTCTGAGCACTATGCAATGAAATTTCCTTTCCTTGAATCTTTGAAATACACACCATCGAGTGTCAAATATCAGATCATGCTGCTTTTTTCAGGATAACCATATTTTTAATGCTAAATTGCCTCTGTTATTACCTCCACTGTTCGTTTGTTTGTCTGTTCACAACATTACTCAAAGAAGGTATGAAGAGATTTGCATGACATTTTCAGGATAGGTCAGAAATGGCACAAGGACCAATGAATTTGATTCTGGGAGTGATCTGGATCATCGTCTGGATCCAGAAGATTTTTAAAGGATTCTTTACCATTGTGAAATAGGGCCAAATCCAACATTTGTCCTTTTAATATCAAAGCCACAAAATTTGATCTAGATATGAGCAAAATTCTGGATATTGTGATCCTGAAGGCAGGGGTTGAGGAAGAATAGCTAGTGTAAGGTAACAAATGAAGCTATAGACATGCAACTGACAACAAATTGTCGTGGAAAGTCTGCTGATTCAGTAACGTGTCCACGGATTTGGCAAAACTTCAACATTTACTGAGCTAGATCAAGAAGAAAACCTACATTATGGAAATATTATTTTTGATGACTAAGTAGTGAACTAATAATGATATGTATGTGATTCCAAATGCTTATGGTAGGTGAAATAATCCATTAATGAGGGTCAAATACATTTAAGTGTATTACTTTTAGGTGCAATAACATTATGGTAGAAATGAAATAGGTTCAAGTGATAATGGTAAATTTTGACTATGAAGAGAAACTGAGCTGCCTTGGTGGAGGTCTGCCCTCTCTGAGTGCTTTCCATTTTTTTGTTGCTTGAGTCGTGCTGCATTTATGTAAAATTTATATTGTGTTCAACTGACCAAACATTTTCTAATTTAGGTTTAAGAGTAGGATGTCTGCCAGTTAATCCACCACTTCCAATGGCAGAAGGTTAAAAGTGATGACTGAGGAGGGTTAATATTGCATGACTCTATATAGTTTTTTTTGGAAAATCTTACATACTTTCAAGGAATATCAGAAAGCTCAGAGAAGGGAGACTGTCCAAAAGCTGGTCCCAGTCAGAGACTTATAAGTAATACATGTGACAGTCACTCACTGATCACACAGACTTTAAGTGAAAGCCTCACTTTTTCATGTTTTTTTTTAATCTGGCTAACAGTCTTTGCTGACATATAGCTGCTGCAGCTGCTGACAATATGTGTCCAAAATCAGTGTGCCTCCACTCCAATTCTAACATTGTTGCTACATTCACTGTTAGTGCTTGCATCGTGTGGTACACATCAAATCAGATGCATGCTGTTTATTATGATGGAAAATGATAAAAGTGCCCCACTCTTGGCAGAGAGCTGTCTGCAGCTTCAGTATAACATGGCAAAAGGGAAAAAAAAAAACTTGGTGCAACTTGGTTTTGACTGTGCACTTTCCCTGACAGTGGAGACTGTTGCTTTCAGTATTTTAGTCTTTTTTTTAATTATTATTATTTTCATCATTGTATTTTCTTACTGAAGACATCCAAGTTGTGAAGAGCATATACGGAATAATGTAGGGGGGAAAATATGTTTAAGGAGAGTAGCTATATTTAGCTTTGGTGACAGCTTTGCATTCTCTGATCAGATTCACAAGGTCGTCACTCAGAACAGTGTGCTTTGTCAAGGATAATAGCACTATTAATACTACTACAGCTACTGCACAAATCTATTTCATGTATATTATGACAAGAAGCACCCAGTTAAGAAAAGACAGACCATCATTACTTTAGGAAATGAGGGTGAATCAGTCTGAAAAATGTGCAGAATGTGTCCCCAAGAGCAGTTGCCAGAACCAGTATCTGATGTGCTGTAAATTGGTAATTTCTAAGGCTGGTGATTCTTCTAAACTTAACCTGTGCAGCAGAAGCAGCTTTTGGTCTTCCTTTCCTGGGACAGTCTTCATGAGCTCACTTTCACCATAGTGACTGATGGTTTTGGCGACTACACTTGGAGACACGATCAGTGTTCTTGAGATTATGCTGATCGACTGACCATGAAAGTGATGATAGATTGTCTTTTCTCTTTACTTGTTTCTTGCCACAGTATGGATTTGTTCAGTAGTTGTAGTAGCACTAATAGGGCGGTTGACTTTGTACCCAGTAGAACATAAATATAGAAAATGGCCTAAAATAAATTGAAAAATTGTTTTAATCGTTTAATTGTCTTACCCCATGAATCTGAGAAGATAATGCCATGAATGTGTAACGAATGTGTTCTGAACTATTTAACATTTTTTGGTTCAGTAAATAATTCCATATGTGTTCTTCCACAGATTTAATGTCTTCATTATTAATGTACAATGTTGAAAATAATAAAAAAAATAATCAAATAAAGAAGAATCACTGAAGGCGAAGGTGTGTCCATAATTTGACAGGCAGTGCATGTACTTCAATACATACTTTTTTTTGGGACATTATACAATAACAGCACATTCAGAATGGTTGATGCTTATCCAGTTTATATCTTCTCCCCATTAGCTTTGTTTTACGTATTTTCACCATGCCTTCAGTAATTAAATTTCACATATAGATGTTTAAGGCGGTAAAGGTAAGGGTTCATTTATGAAAGGAATTATAAAATTACAAAACTACAACAACAGCATTGATGTTTTACTGTAAGTGACAGATATTAACCTTATTATAAAATCACCATGGCAATAAGAAGCTTGAAAATTACAGTTGAGTGGCATCTTTTCATGTGACATCTTTGTGTCCCTTTTTGAGCCACAAAGTGAGTAATGTTCCGTTTGCTGTTGGTGAAGGACCTGCTGGCCAGCTGACAGATACGACCTGCTTCACTTGTCACAGTCGGCCACTAATGAAGCCTCATTGTCCTCTTGACACACTTATTTGCTATGTCTGCCAGCTGCACATGTAGAATAGCACCCGTGTATGTTTTTCATTTTAAGAGAAAGAAGCTGACGTTGTCTGATAGAAGGACTACTCTGATCCTCTTTGCTATGGCTGCTTCTGACAAGGCTCTTGTTAGCTTGCTGTGCTTGCTTTTGCTCATCTGTCTCTCACTCTCCTCTGATCCTCGCCTTGATTCATCACTCAGTCTGCCTTTGCTGTGAGCCTTGGCTCAGGATCAGGAGGGTTTGATGGCCAGAACAGATGTGTGTGTGTGATGCAAAGGTGGCAGGAACGCTGTAAGAACCAGGGGAAAGGTTGTCCACATGTACATATGTGATATATAGTAGCTGTTAGCTCTCCACTGCCGCACAGCGTGCTTCCACCAGCATACCGACATGATAGTAAACCTGATAGAGTGGATCCCTATGAAGATGAAAGATAATGAGATGTGTCAATTGACAGGCAGCTACTAATGGGTATTCAGGGTGAAAAATCAGAAGGCAGCTCTGGCTGAGAGGCAGTGACAGCGGGTAATATTATCACTACAACACAATCCTGTCTTGAATTAGAAGGATATGAATGTTTGACCTTCAAGAAATCAGTGCTGATTATTCTTCTGCACCTTCTGAGAATCCTTAAAAACATTTCCTTGATCTAATGAATGCTGTTCCTGTTAAAAGGCACAGTGACAATACTGGGTGTTGCTTTTACAGTTGGTCTCAGAATTATAGCTTATATTGTATAATTTATTGCCGTGGTTGGTCTATTTCTTCAGAATACCCACCGGGCTCTCTGAGTAATTTGTTTGTGCATTTAGTACATTATCAGCCACAGAAGTGTGCTGAAGTTGTTTTCGATCCATTTTAAATGTTCCAACAGGGGAGCCAATAAAACGAGCCCTGAAATAGGATTGGCAAGCTGAATATAAACCACTCTTAAGTATGTGATAAGACAGTCTGACAGTGTTACTAAGCGGAGCCAATCATTGATGTTTTTGTGTCTCTGTCTTTGCCTTCAGGAGACTGCCATTTGACGGACTGGTCATTCTGGAGCTCTTGCCAGCTGACCTGTCTTGAGGGGCGGAGTTTTGAATCCACCGGGCGCCAGGCTCGCTCCAGAGCTGTGATTATTCAGGTCATGGAGAATCAGGGCAGCTGCCCACATCAAGTCTTTGAGACACAGCCATGTAAAGGTACGGAGGACATGGATTGTGTACAAGTGTTTTTTAAATGGCTACCTGCTGCTCTCTGTAATTAGTATGGTAAGAGTCCACACTGTTTCAAGTACTGTACTTGAATATTAAGGACAGTGAAATCACTCAAAGTGTTACTGTGAGTTATACTGTAAGTGCAGAATCTACTGTACCTAGTATACATAGTTCAGTTCAGTTTTTTTTTTAGTTTCCCAGCTTGTTTTAAAAGTCATGGACTTGCTGATTGCTGTAATTTCACACTTTTACATAACTAATCAATCCCCTACTATCTGGCCTCTTGTAGGCTCTTTTCTCTCCTTTATTGCTGCTTTTAAATTAACTTCTACAATGGTAATTGGATGTGAAACTCAGCTTCCTAAATTGGAGCTCTTTCAGTAGCATTTAGGTAGAAAAAATGTAGAAGTCCATCACACAGCACGCCAGTGAAGGTAACAGGGTCATTTAATCTGAAACACATACTTTGACATGTACTGTAACGTTGGATGTCGTCCAGTGTCTGTGTTGTTTGTTGTTCTATCTCTATTCTGTTCTTTTGTCTCTCCTCCATCCACTGACCCCAAATGGTCGAGGCGGATGGCCGCCTACCCTGAGCCGCTGGTTGTACTAGAGGTTTTTCTCTTCCAGGAAGTCGTCCCCCTCCCCCCATCACCCTTGGCTTGTTGTTGGTGGTTCTGTTGGGTTCGCTCTCTATATAATCTTGAGGTTGAGGCCTTGAATTATGAAGCATCTAGAGATAATCTTGAATGATGATTGCCGCTATGTAAATACAATTAAAATGATTTGAATTGAATACTGCACTAAACAGCATTAAATGCTGTAAAAGATGTGTGCCTCTAACATCATCAGATTTTCACACAAATCCTTAGAGCCAATAAGGAGAGCCCAATTAAACAAATGAGGCAAAATGTATACTTTATTATTTATGTACTGAGGAAAATCATCCAATATTATAAATCTGTGAATGGCAAAAATATGTGAACCTTTGTTGTCAGTAGCTGGTTTGACCTACTATTGCAGCAACAACCACATCAAAGCATTTCTGGTGACTGCACATTCTTCTTCTTCTTCTCCTTCTTTCGGCTGCTCCCCACAGGGGTCGCCGCAGTGAAATAGCAATGATTCGCATCTTTGATCTGGCATAGGTTTTTGGCTTTGATAAATTTTAGCCCATTCTTCTAAACCAAACAACATCAGCTCTTTCACATCAGGTCCTTCCAGAACATTGGGTTATGGCCAAGACACGGGGTTTACATTCCAAAAGATTAACTTTTTGTTCTCCTTTAACTATTTTTTTTTAGAGGAATGACCTGTGAAAATAGGGTTGTTGTCTTGCTACGTGACTCATGTTGACTTGAGATTCAGCTTACAGACACGTCTTAACATTCCTTGCAATTGTATGTTGAGAAACATTGCTCTTAAAGTGCTGCTCATGCAGATGTTGACATGTAGGGCTTTCACACCGGGAGGTCTTCGTGCTGGGTCCAGTACCAGAAACTAATGTTGAACTGGCAGGTTCAACACTGGAAAAAAATTGGTTTGGAACCTGGAACTTTGATTCCCAGCTGGAACCAAAAACCTTGGAACTGCAGTAGGTGTGTCATTTCTTTGATGGAGGTTTTCACTTAAAAACAGTGAGACATAATAAACAAACTAAAATATACTTTAAGACTAGAGAGACAACAAAAAAGATGTCCAGAACTTATGTTGTATGTGAAAGTAAGATACCATATTAGGGTCTGTTCACTATGCTCCGCCCACCATTAATGACATGTCGCTCATTAGAATAACTGACCTCCAAAACTGCGTAAACACCGGCTGGTTCACTACATGGAACCAAGTTTCCAGGGAACCTGAACGGCTCCAGTTCAAGGACCACAGTTGATTTGGAACGAAAGCAGCCAAAGTGGTGAACCTCACCCTGTCCTTGCTTGTGAACGAATGAGCCTTTCAGGGATGCTCCTTTTATACCCAATCATACAGTGTAATATTGGATAATTTCCCGCCGTAAAAAATAGCAAACTTTTTTCTCCTTTGTGTATTTAGCTTCTTCTTATCAACTCTGGGAAATAGTGTGAAAATCCAGTGATGTTTTAAGTCATATTTATGTAGAAATATATTCAATTTCTATTGGCTTCACAAACTGTCAAGCAGTGCTGTAGACTTGGAACTCACTGCAGCAACTCTGGTCATATTCTGCCAAAGGTACTGGTAATATGTCATCACCTTTTTCTCACTCACCCTCCCTCATTATCTACTAAAACTATGCTTATGTCACAAAGAATATACTGTATGTCCTTGACTTGATGCTCAGAGAACTCTGTAATTTATTTCTTGTAGACAGGATTATTTGGTCTCCAGTCAATGTCGTCATATCCCCTTTTTTAATCTGACATTATTCTTTAAGGCTTCTAGTAGCTGTTTTTACATAATGTGTTAAATTCAGTCTCTATAATATATGCTTACAGTAATTATTGTGAAATGTGGTAGCAGATGTGGTGAAATCGTCTTCTGTTTTGATGATGAGGTGCTTCGTAGGAGAGATTATGCATTTAAGACTATGTTTAAATGTATTATCCAGGAGTGGTTTACTCATAGTAAATATCATTTTGCAACAGAATTAAACACCAGTGTGTAGTGTGTGACTAGATTTTCTTATGATATGTACTAAGTGTCTTTGACTGTGTTTATGGTGTTCAGTGGGCAAGAACAAGATGACATTAAATTTATAATAATTAAAAAATGAAGGCAAAAATAAAGTAAAACACAATAAGGCAGGAGAAAATTGTCAGGAAAAAAAGAAACTTAAGGAGCAAGACACACAAAATAGTGAAGCAAATCAATAAAAGTAAATAAAGTCAGAAAAAATGAACAAAAAATGAAGAAAAAGTGAAACAAATCTGAAGAAAAATTAACAAAAATCAGCAGCAAATGAGCAAACCAGTCAATAAACTGAACCAAATTGGATACAAAAAAAGAAAAATGATCTAAAACAAACAAAATAAGGAGAAAGATAAATAAAATTAGCAAAACAGTCAAGAAGTTGCAAAGAAAGGAACAAAAACAAAAGAAAATTAAAAGTGAATGAAGCAAATTTCAAAAAGAAGAAAAATGAACAAAAATAGTTTATAATAGTTGAGTCATATTTTTATACATTATAAAAATAGTAAGGAATCATAATTATGGTTACATTTCATTAAACTGATACCTTGATTAACATAATTTAACCATTTTCTACCAATACCTTGCTTAAAATATGTGGCATTATTTTAAAGATTGTTTGCAAAGTACCATAAGGCTAAAAATGTCTTAACCCCGTTTTGTTTTTGTTTTTTTTTTTTAAATGATTCATGCATAAAAAGGTTAAAGTCAGTCTTCTCCCATAGCTGCCCCCCAGAATGTCAAAATGTATTACACAAAAACTAAGTTTTATAGGGGCATGGGGGGATTTGTCCCCCTCAATATCAGTAAAATGTGTATTTAATACATTCTGTAAGTAGATCTATGTAATAGTTTATGGCATATTTCTTTGTTTATTACAACATACTGCACTTAATTTTCCCACGTTGGCTTTTGACATGAAGTCTGTTTTTGGCTGTATTTGTAAGATAATCCTGATAAAAAGCTGAGGTTTAAATTGATATTTGAGAAGTTTAGTTTAACTTATTTACCAAGGATATGATCAGAGATGATAAAAGATGGACAAACCCTCTGTCACGTCACCCATGGGTTTTCTGAACAGCCGTTTGGCTGCTCAAATAAGGAGCCTGTAGGCGCCGCCATATTGGCACCACCATTCACTCGTTTTAATCCAAAAATGGACTTAGATCTCCATTGTGACTGGAGCTGAAGGAGGCTGAAACAATGGTGACGCCTCTGGCTCAGCCTCCCCTGTACCCTTACTTATGCATAAACATTGGGGTCTGGATCATCTAAACTAACACTAAACATAATTAACATAATTAAACATCTAAAACTTCAAGATTAATAATCGATAAAAGCAATCTAAAAATTATGAATTTAATTGCCCTTGTCACAGGAAACAGTTGTGTCATAGGACTGCACTGGAAGCAGGAACAACCATCAGCCCTCAAGACCTAAGGATAAAATAATGGGGAGATGTGACAAAATATACGTCAGGCATGCTGACATTATAGTTGTGTTAAGTGGGTTAAATTATATTTCTTGCTTTGCTGGATCTAAATTGTTAGCTCTTCCCTCTTTGCAGAATTTATTCCCATTGTGATATTGTTTGTAATTTCCTTCTAGAGTTTCTGTTATTTCTCTTTATTGCATACTTGTTACATAATGTGTATACCCTCAGTGATTTTTTTTTTACTGTCATGATTTTCAACACTGTACAAACGTCAGTTCCAGTGAAGTTGGGATGTTGCATAAAACAAATAAATATAAAATACAATGATTTGCAAATCATTTTCATCCTACAGTATATTCAACTGAATACACTACAAACACACGATATTAAATGTTCAAACTGATGAATTTAGGGTTTTTTTTTTTCTTTGCAAATATCTACTCATTTTGAATTTGATGCCTGCAACACTTTCCAGAAGAGCTGGGACAGGGTCGTGTTTACACTGTGTTCCATCACCTTTCCTTTTAACAACACTCACTAAGTGCTTACGAACTGAGGACCCTAATTGTTGAAGCCTTGTAGGTGGAATTCTATAACATTCTTGTTTGATGTACGACTTCAGCTGCTCAACAGTCCAGGATCTCCTTTGTCATATTTTGTGCACATTTTCAATGGGAGACAGGTATGGACTGAAGGCAGGCCACTCTAGTATCCTAATTCTTTTACTACAAAGCCACGCTATTATAACACGTGCAGAATGTGGTTTGTCATTGTCTCGCTGATGTAAGCAGAATAATTATGACATTCACCTGTTTCGAATGAACCTGTCCACCCACAGAATGTTCTAAACAGGTGTTTTTTGAGCATTTTTTTCAACTTTCCCAGTCTTTTGTTACCCTTTCCCAGCTCTTTTGGAATGTGACACAGACATCGAATTCAAAATGAGTGAATATTTGCAAAAACAAAAGTTTATCCTTTTCAACATTAAATATCTTGTCATTGTAATGTATTCAATTCAATATTTCAAAAGGATTTGCAAATCATCGTATTCCGTTTTCATTTACATTTGCATTTTACACAATATCTCAACTTCATTGGAAGTGCACTAGCAGTGAAAATATCCAAACTGCGAGAGAACGTGTTTTATATTTTAGATAGTTTAATGTAGCCACATTTAGCTTTGATGACATGTTTGCACACTCATGGCATTGTCCCATCAGATTCACAATGTACAGTAGCTCTATTAGTGCTACTACAACTACTGTACAACTCGATGTTACATCTGTTCCAGATGAATAACCTGTGAAACTGTTGATATAAGATCAGCTGAAATATTCCACTGTTTACTACAAAATGCTGGGAAATTAATTACATAATGTTACACTTTGTTATTACATACTACAGTGTTTTTTTTTTTTTTTTTGCATAACCTATTTTTATTTATTTGCCATTCCACCTAATCCAATTTCTGCAATCTCATTTTATGTTTTGTTTTTTTTTTTTTTTTTTACATTTGCTTATCACACAGCAGACTGTCTTCCCTTCATGGCAGTTATCACATGTGTGGCCTTATAATATGAAGTAGCAGGGCATCAGCAGAGCCGATGCTTAATGTCATGGGAGCCTGACGACAGGGGCAACCAACACAAAGTGCTAATGAGAATTGTCTGCCTCTGTGCCATTCTCATACAGGAGGAAAATGCCACAGTTACCAGTGGAGGACTGGAGGATGGAGCAACAATGAGCGAGCCGTGTGGTGCCAGCGCTCAGATGGTGTCAATGTCACAGGTGAACAATTGCAGTGTCTCCTGGCCAGTCAGATGGATTTAAACACCGGCTATGTATAGCTGCGTTAATGCAGACTGCAGCTGAAAGTGTCCCAGTTCCTGTGCTGCTCCCCCGCACTAAACTGAAGAAGAGCAGGAAAGTTGTGGTTCTCATTTTTTCTAACTTAAGTCCGGATCAGAATTCGTCATATACCCGAAACAGCCACTTGGGTCAAATTACCCACAGTGCACAGAAATGCCCTCTGTTATTACTGTATATTAATTCATTCTCTTCACAAATGACTGTATAAAGTCACAGATGTATAAGTGAAATAAACATTATTCTGTTCATTTTTGGTCTCTCAAAACCCTATGTAACCAAATTATTTACATTTTTACTCATTTTTGTGCATGTTGATGGTCAAATTATTTTTGTTCAGTTTTTACATTATTTTTGACTAATTTGTGTACTATTTTGTAAATTTGTATTAATTTCCATGATTATTTGGTTTATTTTGTTCTTTTATTGTCAGTTTTGGTTCATTCTAGTTGTTTTGTTCACTTTTTTAATTTTGGTTTGTTTGTTTAAATTTTGCTCATTTTAGGTTTAGTTTTTTCTTATTGTTTATTTTGTTTAATAATTTTTCTTTATTTCCTTGACAAATTTGGACATTCTTCATCATTTTCTTTATTGTTGTTTTTTTTTTACTTTTTAATTTTGGGAATGATTTTGCTACATCCTGAGACAAATTCTGTTGACGTTAGACTTGTTTATTTTGTTCAATTTTGTTAATTTCTTTCTTAATTAAACTGAATACTTTGCTGTTTTGTACTTCTTTTATTACTATTTTGTTTCATTTTGATTCTCATTTTTTCATTGTTCATTTTATCTGCCTATTTTGTATGTTTTTCTACACTTTCTCGACAAATGTGTACTTTTTTATTTTGTTTGTTGTTTTGTTCACTTTTTTCATTGTGATTATTCTTGTGACTTTTAGGGGTTATTTTGATGCTTTTGTCATTTATGTTAATTTTGTTGTTTATTTCATTCATTTTGTTCATTTCTGTTGTTTTATTTGTATTTTCTGACAGTTCTGTTCATTTTGGGGTTTTTTGTTTATTTTGATGCTTTTTGTTATTGCTTATTTTCGGTTCTCTGTTGTTCATTTTTCTTCATCTTTTTTGATTATTTTGATTATTGTGTTCTTTATTTTGAGTTTCTCCTGACTTTCTTTGTTTTTTCATTGACAGAATTGCAAGTCTTTCTTTATCTTGTTCACTGTTTTATTCACTTTTTGTTGTATATTTTGTTCATTTCCTTAATTATTTTCAGATCATTTTGCTTATTTTCCTAATTATTTTGTTCACCGCCTTGTTTTTTTATTGTAGACATGGTTCATTTTTAACTTTTTTTTTTTGCTTCATTTCGTCTTTATTGTTGTTAATTTTGTTCAATTTTCTTGTTCATTTTGTTCCTATCCTTCACCATATTGGAAGCCTGTGTTCATATTCTTTATTGTTTTGTTCATTTTTGACTACATCCCATTACTTTTTTGTTAAATTTTGTTCATCTTAGACTTTTTTTTTTTGCAATATTAGTAATTTTGTTGTTTCTTTAATACATTTTCTTGATTATGTTGATCACTTTCTTCATTTATTTATTTTGTTCTTTTTTTTTAACAAATGTAGCCATAAAATGCATAAATCACGTGTCTAGGACACAGAAAATGAAGCATTCCATGTTGAAAATCGCCCCCATAATTCCAACACCAATGCCAAAACACAACCCACATCCCACTCTAAAATCACAGCAAGAGTTTGTTTGATCATCAGTTGTGTTTGACTGTCTGTGTTTTGGTTTTTCCTCAAGAACAGTAACCACTTTGTATGATTGGTAGTACAATTCAGTCTGAAATGACATGAAATATGATGAAAATGGGCGGTAAACAGAAATGTCTGCATTAATAAATCTTCTTCCCATTGCAAACTGTTAGAAATGACTTGCCGTGTCATAGATCACATTTTAACTATATTAATTACTAATCATCTTAATTAATATTTTCCCCTTTTTTGTGGGATCAATAAAGTATCAATCAATCAATCAATTAACTAATGCTGTTGCCCAAAAAAATGCAATCTATCACATGAACTGTGCAAAAATTAATGCATTTCTATAAGTGTGCATTTAACTTGGTGGCTGTTATTGGTATAAACTGACTGTACTTTTGATCTGAATTCCTCTGGACTATTTTTAATAATGTGAGCATGAAATAACCCAATTTTAGGAAAAGTCAAAGACCAGGAGGGGACCTTAAATGTTTTATTAAAACTGTAGCTGTTCTTGTATTAATTGTTCAAGAGGAAAATCTATGAGAGTGGCTGTGTAAATAGCTGAACACTCGCTCTGTCATCTGAGAATGCGGTGACACCGGTGATTTTTGGCAGAGGTAGTTGTAACAGATGGTTTGAAAATAAAATTTTGAATGTATTTTCCTCTTGTTTTGGGAGAAAATTGCGACAGTTGTGCATCAGGGCCCTGTCTATTAACACACACTTCACATTCTGCCTCTCACATGACGTACATGCTGATATATTCGCACAAAGGACAGCAGCCACACAAAGAATAATGTTCGTATTGTGTTCCAGTTGAATTTAGCACATTTTGATCTACCCATTCTCAGTGTAGCCCGCATCGATTTCTCCTCTCCCTCTTAACATAAGTAATCAATAAGCCAGACTCTGAGCTGGGAGGCTTTCAATCCATATAAATATAATCATGCATTTGTATTTGTGAGAAGTAAAGCAGGCATCGAGGAGGAGAACAAAGGTAAGAGTGCGGTGGGAATGAAAGCTTTAGGAGAGCTTTATGTGCTGCAAATAGTGAGTGAATGTGATCTTATCGCTGTAAGGATGTGTTTCTGGCAAATACGAGTCCAGAAGGAGAAACATCCCTGTGCCAAGAGAAGGCAACAGCACCGAGCATTATTCTTTGATATTTTGACATGCAATTTTCCATGTTGGAATTAAAATGTTCACAGATTGATCAGAGACCCTGATAGGTACTGAGCCCATTAATCAGGCATGACAGTACATTAATTTAGTGATCAATGGGTAAAAGAACAGAAATAAGAACCGGTGTCTTTCTCCAGGGGGGTGTTTCCTGCAGAAAAGGCCGACTACGGTGAGACACTGCCATCCTCCGTGCACCAAACCTTTCTCACACTGCACTCCGGTAAGATCACTGCTCTTTGGTCGGGCTGCAATTCTGACTTTGTTTCTGCTATTTCATGCTGCCGCTGCATTGTCACCATAATTGGATTTTGACATATTACACTTTAATTGTTTGGAAAATAAGTGGAATAGGGTAATCACATTAAAACTAGTGAATGTGGGCTCAGTGTCATTTAGGGACTGCTGAGTGGGTGGAGGGGGGAGTCACATGTCTGAAACTGAAGTTTTACTGCCCCTTAGAGTACTTTTTATGTAACTGCAAATGGAAATCTGCAACAGTGAGGGGTTTGGGACTAAAAATCAACTCTCAGATACTACAGCTTTTAGTTGATAATGCTTTGGATGCTTAGTATAAGCAAAAATGCCTCAAAAATGAAGCAACTGTGAACACTGATTAAATTTGTGAAATGAATAGGCACTTTCCTGTTGTTGCCTTTATTTTACATTGTTTATTGGTCTTTGTGATCTGTATTCATTTTTGTTATTGTATTATTTTATTGTTAGTTTTTAAAGAAGAAATGCCAATTATAAAACATGTATGGCAGCTCTAAAAGTAATGTGGAAGTAAGAAAATTCTTATCGAATGCAGATAAACGCACTACTTTTCAGATAACTCGACTTCAAATAAGTGGTCTGAATTTCTGGACTCTTGTGATGTCACAAATACACCATCACTGTCCACAGTCACTCTAGGAGGATCATCAGAGTAATTTTGACCACCTGGAATAATGTGTCAGGGCATCTGCATGATGGTATCAATGGCTCTGACTGGAAAAGTGCGTGATCAACAAGAGCCTCTATCTATTAAAGGTCCCATACCTATCTCAAAACTTAAACTGGTGTCTGTTTATTTGTCTCATAAAGATGTCTATAAGGATGATGACAAAATTAAGTGCATTGATTAGATTTTTTTCATAGATTTTTTATGGTCTCGCTGTAACTTTACCACACATTCTCAGATTTTATGTAGAAGTGTTGTACTTGCCAACTTTACATCAAAAAATACTTGAACATCAGGTTATTCCATCAGGTTATTAGTCTTGATGAAAGAACACTGTAAACACACAGTAATGACATTTTCATGGACAAATTGGTGAAAAAACGGGTGGGGCTGATGCTGGCTTGACTATGATTAGTTTTAAATGTTCTATTTTAAAATTTAATTTTTAAAATTTAGAATTCAGCTGGTGTTTTATCTGGACTATGATTGGTTATGACCTGTGATGTCACAAATCACAAAAACCCTGTTGTCCATGTTGTTGTATTGGATTTCTTATGACTATTAGCACTGAGCAAGATCATGTTTTCACAATTTTTTAATTTACACCACAGAGTTTATATAAATGTCAAAACCCAATAAAGATGGATTTTTACAGTATGGGACATCTGAACATCTGTAATAGGACTGAAGAGTATAAGAACATGGAAGGATGAAGAATATCTGCTATTTTGACCTGAAATTTAAAATGCACATTCCACATGTCATGTGAAAATTAAATTCTTTAAATGATAGTGTGTCTCCTTTAATGATCTTGATTCCATTTCTTAATGTTAATGAAAAGCCTTCATTATCTTATCATATTTTACTTCTTCTTCTCCTTTCGGCTGCTCCCCTCAGGGGTCGCCACAGCGAAATACCAATGATTTGCATGTTTGATCTGGGATATGTTTTTTACGTCGGATGCCCTTCCTGACACAACCCTCACAACATATATTCTTTAATAATTTCAAAGCACAAATAATCCTGGTTAAACTAAATAGTTACACATTTATCCTGATACATTTCAGGCCATTTTATACACATCTACAGTATATGATTTTAATCACATTTTAATTCTGTTTATGGTCGTATGGTATTAATCCACATTTATATGCCATATATGTTGTTGCTGTCCTGCTGTTTTGTGTTTTTAGTACAGTTTTTTGCTTTTTTAACAACAATTTTGCATAGATTAAACTTTCTGACTGTGCCATTTCTTAACTCTCATTTAAAATCAGCATAAATATTTCAAACCATTTGCATTTTTTTGTATTTTATGTAATTATATGAATGTATGCAGATGCTATATTGATTAATTTCCCTTCAGAGATTTACATGTTTAATGTATATGTATTTTATAGAACACTGTTTTCTGCACATTATTGACAATCAATGTAGTTTACAAATGAGGCCAAATAAATATGTTAGTCCAACTAACAGAATACATGCTGGCATTTCACAGTACATTTTACATTGCATACAACATATAAAATCTAATTCAAATTTCCAGAATTAAAGATATGCTTCTTGTTGAAAGTTTTCTTTTCAAAACCTCAAATGTAAATTAGTTTTTTTGTAATTCAAATAAAATATCACAGTCTTTGGAAATGAATGTCTAAATGCATGATTAAGTCTCTAAATCTATGATTTTTTTTTAGCTTATACAAATGTTTCAGAGTCAGGATGAATTACTCCCTCTTTAGACCAGGGTGCATTTTGAAAAGGGGGGTAATCCCGACACAATGCTGACTGTTTAGTCGGCACAGTTTCATAGTGACTGGGAAATCAATAATTGCAGTCTTTTTTGCCGTAAATGATTTTCCTCTGCTCCTCACGCAGAGCGGAGTGTGTGGGTGTGAGAAGGGTTACACTGAAGTGATGACCACACATGGCTTCTTAGACTACTGCACCAGAACCCCAGGGGTGGACAGCAACAAAAAAGCTGATGTGAAAACCAACTCTGGAAGATTAAAACCCGGCCCGTCTCAGGCTCAGGATCTCTTCAGTGAGTGGACCTTACGACCCGTTGGCCCAGGTACTGAAATGGAAATCATCTTTACAGCTCAGCCAGCATGCCTGAGATCATTCCTGCCTTTGAATCTGCCTTTGTAGCGCTGCGATCACATAGACTGGGGGCACCACTCATTCTAGGTCAATGTTCCACTGCGCTCTTCATTATATGCTTTAAAAATCCTCAATGGAGCATAAAAAACACTCCGAGCTTCTCCTTTGCAGTGTATTTCAACCTCCTTTTTCACTGCAACGCACACTTACGCACCAATTTGAAAGGTAAAAATGCACATATTAACAACTTTATATTTAAACTCTTCTTTGTTTGCACAGATGGAAGAGTAAAGATGTGGGTTTACGCTGTGACCGCCGTTGGATTTATCTTAATACTCTTCATTATTGCGTTATCATTCCTGGTCTGGTATGTATGTACTACATCATGTTTTAAAGATAATTATGACTATGTACAGTTTTAGGAATATCTTGAACAAAAACGATTACACTGCATGTCCATGAGAACACCATGATTCCAGAGAGGTGGTGAAAATTTTTAACCACCTGCTTGACCTGAATAGACAGGATGAAATGCTGTCATAACTACCAAAGGTTGTACCAAAAGTAAAACAAAAATAAGCCGAATTTTTGATTTTTGACTCATCCTTGAGTAACAACTTGAGCATGTTACACAACTGACACAAAAAGTTGGTGGAACGTGAGTACCTCAGCAGTTGACACCCAATCTTGAAGTTAAATAAGCTCCTCATTTCAGATGTTAATTCTTGACTGGATGGAAATTTCAGAATCCGCTTTATTCGTCAAGTACATAGACACATACAAGGAATTTTTTGCCTGTAGTTGTTGTCTCTCTAGTACCAAAGTAGTCAATGATAAATATGTAACAAAAGATACAAGCAGGGGTTTGTCTCCTAAAGTCCACTATCATCTCCATCATCTTGAGCATGTTCAGCTCCATGTTGTTCTGACGGCACCACACATTGAATCACACATTACCGTAGTTGTTATTATCCCTATAGACATATAGGCACCTTCTACACCTGCTAATAGAAGGCTCTTATTATGTCACATATCAAAGGCCACGACCCCTTGTGGAAAACATCGACAGCTTCTGTAGACTGAAATATAAATCTGTCATAAAAGGTCACTCCCCCTTTTGGAGGAAGACAAACAGATGCTTCCATAAACTGTAATGTAAATCGTGGCACAAAACAAACCAAAGTACCGTAAACGTGCCGGAATTAGACGAACTCGCCCGAGATTCCCATGTAAACTCAATGGTATATGAAGTTTACAGTATATAGATCTAAGGAGAATATTGAGGCTTATTCTATTATGAGGCTTCATTATTTTGGGTTTGTTTTATGCCACAATTTACATTACAGTTTATGGAAGCATCTGTTTGTCTTCCTCCAAAAGGGGGAGTGACCTTTTATGACAGCCTCGCATATTTGCATGGTTAACAACCTTGCTACAATTACACTTTCATTAGCCCTTTAACTGCCTGTTTAATGTTACTTAACATGACTTAATATGAACAAAGTAAGTGACAAAATTGAACAAACAATGAATTACATAATTCATAAAATTTACAAAAACAATAATAAATAATACATGAGAAAAATGAACCTAAGATCTGCAGTGAAATGAACAAAAATGAACAAAATCAGCAATTACATGAACAAAAAGGAGAAATACAGTATATACTGTATATAAAAAATGAGCTTAAAATATGCAGTGAAATGAACAAAAATGAACTAGACAAGCAATAAAATAAACAAAATTGAACATGAAAGGAACAAAATAAGTGCAAATTGAATAAAAACAACAACAGTATTAAGTTTCTATATTCTACTGAAAAATTGTTGTATTTTCAGTTTTTGTCAACATCATATGCCTTGTTGTATCCTGTCAAATGTTTACAGTTCCCTGATGTTATGGGTAGTACCCACAATTTCAGTGGGCACCCACAATTTTACTGTACCCTACTGTGCAATGACAATCAGTCTTATTATATTAAAAGCTGGGTTAACAAAAGGGTAGGGGCAAGGGATAGACAAAACATACAGTACACAAAAAAGTGTGACGTGCAGAAAACATATCAAGCTGGATGTGAACCCTGCCAGGAAGTCCTGGCTTTTCTAATACCTCAGTAACCACCTCAGCCATCTCCTTCTAAGTATTCGGCCCTATGGTTTTGTTACAAATCAGCACTATTCAAACTCTGCCTCTCCTCTCTTCTTACAGACAGAATGAGGGAGGCTAGATGGTGAGGCAAGCATTAGAATGAATCACAGGAGAGAGTCACATTGCCAAGAAAAAATACATAAAATAGACAAACAGAAAGTGATTTTCTGGTTGTTTTCAACGTGTCACATGTGTCACAACGTGTCACACTAAAGCACAGACAAGCTCAACCACACCTTTACAAAACTCAGGGTAAAGGTTTCAGAGGGTAAAACAACTGAAACAGATTTAGTGAGTAGAGTCACTTTCACCCCCACATGTTGTGCAATGCTATTGTTGGCTGGAGATATGGTGACAGGGACTATTAAAGAATGAGGGGAAAAATACACACTGTGACTATTACCATCTTAGGGCATCAGCATTCACGTTCTCTCTCTTGTGAGAGGTGGAGCAAGAGTCTAAGTCTCCTTATCTTAAGCCAAATTACGGTCTATTTATTGTGTATTCAGCAGTCTAATAACATAATGTACAGCAGGCTGGTAGTCTAATCTGATTTGCTGGAAGCATTATTTCATTATTTTTTTCTAGGGCTCAATGATAAAGCAAATAGATGTTTTGTGATGCAGACCATGTTGAGTAGAACCTTTGTACAAATGAAGGAACATTTTAACATGCGCAGTTTGAACATCTTAGATCACTACGAACACTCCTGCCTTACTTTTGGTACAACCCTAGTGTTTTCTCTGATGTGTGCATGTGTGATCACACTTAAATCTTGTGCCTTGTGATATTTATTACCTCTGTCTGTGTTTTTTTCTGTTCAGCAAACCATCTAAATCCACAAAAACATCTTCGCCACCACAGAAGCCATTAACACTGGCCTACGACGGAGACATGGATATGTAATCTGGCAACCATATCTCACAAAGATACATCCAGACTGTTTGAAAGCAAAGTCCGTCACATCCGGCTGATCGATGGCTTGCTTAGGCTCAAGGTTATGTGTTGCTGTAGGGGCAGTTGTATTGCAAAATGGGAACAGATAAACAGCGGAGCTTCAACACGACGTGCTGCTGGAGGCAGTGTAGCACAGAATTCTGTCTGCAGCTACTTCTGTCCCTCAAAGACAGGAATCAAATGAGAACATCTTGACAACGAGACAAGTCCCAGAACTTTGGACCTCCTAGTTTTTTTTTTTTTTTACTGTAACTGCTTGCAACGTGAACACACCGTTAAAGCACTGTTTGCTACCCATACAACATTAGGATTCAAAAATGTCCAAGGCAAAAGATGAAGAGGATCGCAAATGTTTTGTTTTTTAGTTTCTTTTTCATTTTTGTGTGGCAAATTCATACATGCCACCTGGTAATTTGTCTCCTTTTTATATCATGAAGGAGACAAAGTGTCAAAGTCAGGAGTCACTGATGACATTCAGAGATGGAACAATGGAACATTTGACATTTGACTTTGTCTCATCAGTGCTGGATATTTATAACAGAAATGTCACACGCCTGTGGGTAAACAAACAGCCTTTTTTGAATTTCAAGATGCTCTATGCACTACGTTAGTGCTGATTCACTCTTGTTTTTCCTTTCAAATGACTTTTCTAGTGTTTTAATTGTAATTTAATTGTATGTTGTTGCTGTCAGATCGTGTTCTGTTGACGATGCCATACGTTGTGTAAACGTGGAAACCAACAGCAGGCTTGCCTTGAATTTAATGATACAATAATGCAGTCATTTCTTCTCTCTGATTCTCAACCACTGAAACCAAAATTAGGCGACGACGTTTTGCAACTTGTACTTAAACTCTTTTCTTCTGTGCCAAATGCAGTCACGAATGAACAGAAAACCACAAACACAGACCTTTAATGCAGATACCAGCATAAAGATCATACCTCATACAGGTACGTACTGTTTTCATCAAATGCTGAACTAAAGGCACTGCTCAATAATGATACTAAAACAGAAAAGGGAGAGTCACTGGATCACACACAGTATTGTCATTTATGCCAAGACTTGTTTACCTTTTTTGGAAGGATATCATATTACCTGTTTTTTTCTTTTGACACCATTTATCTCATAAAATGTCGGGTCAGAGGGTACAAAGCAAGATAAGTGCTGACAGTACTTTAATGTTCTTTCTTTTCCCCCTTTAGCAACATTTTGACAGGGCTGAAAGTGCGAATGACAGCAGATACCAAATATCTTTGAGAGCATAGTTATTTATCTGTTTCTATTTATAGTCCCTCTGGATCACGCATAAAGGGACTTGACTTGATTTACGCTGTTTTGATTGCATGTCACCCCAAACTATATCAACAGACCAGAAACTTCAGAAGCGACCTAGGGGACAAAAATCCATCTTTATCGGGTTTTAAGGTCTATATAGGTGATATAAAGTAAAAGCTATGGAAATGTGAGATCGTTCACTACTGTCATCAAAAGTGAGAACCGATCACGGTGAAGGTAAAATGCATTAGCCCCACTCCCCATGACTAAGTAGGATTCTAAATATAAAATTTCAGCTGTAAAGGTTCCATGTTTTAACACTTAAATGTGTAGCTGTACTGCTTATATGTGTTTGTTGAAGACTTCTGTAAGAGTGTTGACAAAATAAAGCATCTGTTGACCTCGCACACATCACTGATTTCACTGAGTTGTTGTTTCCACCCACCTTTCATAAGAAAACTCTGATTGGTCATTCACAAGGTGACCTAGCATCGTACAGTCCACTGAAACAAGGCTAACATGAACACAAATGAATGCAGTTTTCATGGACATTTTTTTCGTAAATATTGTCATGAATAATGGCAGTTGGCTCATGGGGGCGGGACTAATTTTAATTTGAATATGACTGGTTGTAACTTGTGATATTTTTAAAATTTAAATTCAAAATCTTCAAATTTAGAGTTCTCTTCAGCATTCTGCTAGCTCCTGAAGACAGGAGCTCGTAGAGGGCTTTCAGGACGTTCTGGCAGGATTTGAAGTTGTTTGCTGTTTTGCTTCTCCCTCGAATGCGATCAGAAGGTTATGAATGCTGTTGGAATGCCGTAAGAATGTTTAGATTGCAATTACAGAGCAGGTAGATTACACTTTGAATGCTCTTCAATAATTCTCTACTTTGAATGCACTATCAAAGTTTTACACAAGAGCAAAACATTCAGGCAAGAATGAGTCTGATTATTTGGAATGCACTCAGATTGCAGTCAGAATTTTTAGAATGCACTCCAAATATTTGGGAGTACAAAGATGTTTCATTCTGACGGCATTCTGGCTCATTCAGCCTCTGTTGTGATGGGAGCATAATGAACTGTGATGACTATGATTGGTTATGACTTGAAATGTCACAAATCTTAAAAATCACTTAATTTTTTTCTGGTGTACTGTACATGTTGTGTAGATTCCTGAGGACTGGCAGCACTGAACAGTTTATTTTCATGGCTTTTATTTTACACCATAGACGTTATACACTTACCCTGATGTGCCCATCACTCTGGAACAGGGTAAATCTGGACTCATCAGACCACATGACCTTCTTCCATTGCTC
>JAQQAE010002045.1:0-23323 GCA_029823295.1 Pseudamia nigra
AAAATATTTGCTTGGTGTGTTTTTATTTTTTTATTCATAATTTTGGTTTTTTCTGTATTCGTTCATTATCTCTCCTCTTTTGCTCATTTTTGGTTATATTACAAATTATTTGGTTTCATTTCATCAGTAGATTGTCAATTTTTACTTCTGTAAGAAATGTCTTGTGTATTATAAATTTTCCTCATTAATTTTTATCCATATTCTCAATTATTTTACCAATTTATGTGCATTTGCTTGATTATTTTCTCTTTTTTCCCCATCTCTCTTGACAGTTTTTTTTGGCAATTTTACCGGCTTGTTTTGCTCCTTTAACTGAAAGTATTTTTGTTGACAGCTTTTGCCAACTTTACTTTAGCTTCATTTTTTGCTGTTCTGTTCTTTTTCTTGTACTCATGATTTTGTTCATTTTTTTTTTGCTTTGCTTGTTGATTTTTGTTCATATTCCTGATTAGTTTGTTCCTCTCCTTGAATATTTCGTTCATGTTCTTTTTTTAGCTTTTAAAATCAACTGCTTATCAAATGAACAAAATAAGTCTTATACTTAAATACATTTTTTTTCCTTTTTTTTAAAAAAAAAAGAGTAAAATGCATGTGGTAAAAGATCAGTTTGAATATTGTACATTTGGAAACACTGGTCTAATTACTTCCATCCACTACTATTGCATGTTGAACAGTCTTTCTCAAGTTAAATTCTACATTCAGCCTTAATTTTTTTTTCTCATTTACTGTAGAGCTTTATTCATCTTATTTCTAAATCCCCCGTCGTGTTGCAAAGGCCTGCCAACTCAGACCAGTGTCTTCCTTGCTCAGAGGCACTTCAGCAGTACGAGGCTGACCAGCTGCAGAGTCTTATTCCTTCCCTTCACCTGCTCATGTTGCCCCTGCCACTCTGAGGGCTTCACAGCAGCAATTGTCCTGTCACGAGTGTTTTCTGAACCCCCGGGCTCCAAGTCACGGTCTACTTCCTGACAGCTTATAGAGATTTGCTGGTCGGATGGATGTGAACTCGACAGGCTTTCAGTGCACGATGACCTGCTGGCTTTTATTGCATGTGGAGGAAAGCTTGGCTAATGGTGTGTTTGTTAAGCTGTGGTTTGGATGATATTTTCAGGGACTCTCTTAGATGTACTGCAGAAGTTCGTAGTGTAAAAGTGAAATGTTTAGTTTCTATTTTAGTGTATGGAGTATTCTGGTGTAGCGTGGACAACATACACAATGTGTTTTAACTTGGTCTGAGCTAAACAACATCCACCTTCAACAATCATAATGTTCCTTGACTTAAACAATGTCAAATTACATCTTCTCCTCTGCCCTCACTGAAAAATCTAGACTATCTAAAAATAAAAAATGTTTCACTGTGAAAGGCTGGACATTTCCTTCTTCTCTGAAAATTAACATTAAGCCTGTGACGGGTTCTGGTTTCCACATTCCACAGTCGACTCAGTATGTCTAGAGTGTTCCCAGATGGTTGAGAATTGAGGTGGAAACATGCTTAAATCCTGGGGTTTTTGTAAGACTTTAAGAATTAGTCTCATTTCTTCTGCTAGTCATTGTACAACATGTAACACTGAACAAATAGTTGCATCTGTTTTCATCAGGTGGGTCTTTTATATGGCATAAATGGTGAAAATGATCAGAATTTTAACAGGTTTCCCCTGTAAAACAAGCCCAATTACATCTCCTACACCCTAATTAAAAAAATTGGAATATTGAATTCTGATGTTTTACTGCTTGACAAGATTTTTTCTAAAAGTCAACATTCTAATGGCTGAAGCATGTCATAATCATACCTGTGTCACTTCGTTTGTATCTGTAATGTCTTTCAACAGATTTTTTTTTTTTATGTTGTAGGTCAAATTTCCTGACTCATCCAATCACTTTTCACTTTCCCTGTGGCTGGTGGCTGATGCAGGTGATGGGACACGTTTCATGTTAACACACTGTTTGTTCATATGAGCCACTTCTGTGTGCAGTGGTGAATCCCAGTCTGGTCCTGATGCTGCAGATGCAGAGCACCTTTTGATAGAGGTAAAACAAACTTTAAAAAAAAGTGGATACATATTTTATTTAGAATATTTGTGCTTTCCTTATGGTTCAGTGCAGATTCATGCTCTTATTGAAGTGCCAGCTGCTTTCAAGTACCTGTACATATTTCAGCCTGAGCATTTTTTTTTTCTCTCCATCCCATTTATCCAGACTGAACTGAATAGATCCTCTTCAGTTTTTTTTCCTGACTTGGCCAATGATTATTTTATTCAGTTTGTTCTTTGTAACCATACTCAGCTCTATTTTAATAATGGAGACATGCCTGCATTTCACTCGCTATAGTGGTCTTTCTCAAAGATAAGTTTGGGACTTAATGGTTTGTGGAGACTTTGACTGAGTCGACTGTTTGTTGATTACTTTGTTCGTTACCTCAGAGGCAGAGGTCATGTTTTCCCTGTTTCTTTTTGATGTTGCCAAAAAAACTGAAGAACTGCTGAACGGATGTCGACAGAATTTCGGCCTCGTCTCAGCTTAGCTTTTGAAGAGGATTCAGATCATATCATGGATCTGGAAAACACTTGGTGAGGTAGTTACACCCATCTGTTTTTCCAAGTCCAGCTTCATTCTTATGCATCTTTTGCATCTTAAGAATAAAATGCTATGAAGTGTGTTTTCATTTTCAGTAACAAATTGAGATGTTATGACAGGTTGTAACATTTTTCTCTTTTTGGTCTTGAGCTGAGAACTCTGAAAACTAATTGCTCTAAACCAGAAATAAATAAATAAATAAATGATGGTGTTGTGTCCCTTTAACCTTGGTCATATAAGGAAGACTTTTAACTGCCTGATATGTCCTGCAGGCAAATATTAGATATGCAAATGGAACCACACAAACTCAAACCTACACACACTCTATTACACTCTTTACTTTTTTTTTCTAAATCAGCTCATACACACACTCACTTTTAGCTACTCTGTTGGTAAGCTACCGGTTAAATCAGTTTCATTTTAATTCATCAAATGATTTCTCCCATTTCAAAAGCACTAACATTGGCAAATCAGCCGGCAAATCACAGGAAATGAGAGTTACTGTGCTCGTGTAGACCGAGGCATCCCTCTATATCTGGAATGGAGCGTACAAGCAGTGCGTGTGAGAGCACAGGGTAGTAATAATCTGTCGGCTATCATCACTGTCAGGGATGCTGCTGTTGAATCCCTCTGGGATCGCTCGCTTTCAGACACATGATCACCAGAGGCAGGCGGGATGAGAGCCACAGCTGCTCAGGAAGGACAGAGACAGTCAGGGATTACTGCTGTTTCCCATGTAGGACGTACCGTATGCATGTCAGTGGGTCTCTACTCTAGACTACTGTAGCTCAAGATCTAAAAGATGAATGTGGCGTCTTCTCAGCACCCAAACTTAGAAAAAAAAATTGCCAGTGAACCCACATACGTATAAGATTTTGACACATTTTACCCTTCAAATGTGGAAGATGTATATGAATGAGGCAACAGTTTTCAAATGTTCGAGCCAAAATGAATAAAGTAAGCAATGAATCAGATAAATGAAATTAACAGAAATCACAACATTATTCAACAAAATTAATATACAAAAAAGCAACAAAATGAACTCAGAAATGAACAATAAAAGCAATAAAGTCATCAAAATAATATCAAAAATGGACAAAGTAATAATGAGAAGTAACAATGAAAATGGACAAATGAAATGTACCAAAATTAAGAAAATACTGGTCAAAAGTGAACAGTAATGAACACAGAAATAAATTAAATGAATGAAACACCAAAGTGAAGAAAGTCCAGAAAATGAGCAAATGTGCAAAATAAATGAACAAAAATACACAAGAAATCAACAAATGGATGATGCAGTGTTTAAAGCCAGCGCACTTTGATCCATTTTGGTTCCCAACCTGAGTTTGAGAGAGGCTGTTTTCCAGGAATCACTTCCTATTCCCTCCTCTCACAATCACTCTGTGTGTGTATGTGTGTGTCAGTGTAATATGTGTGAGAGACCTTGACCTGTTCGTGTAATGTACGCAGTGCCTCCCATCCATCAGTCATATTTAGTGCATGCTCAGCCTGTCTGATAAACACCTGATGAGATGAAATATTGATTTTCCACACCACAAACACTAATGCACACACTCACATAGCACCACATACGCTGCCCTCCCACCTCATAAAACTGTAACCTTACAGCCTAAATCACAGCTCCTATGTACTTTACAGACATGCAGTATCCAGTTAAAATGATTTGCTGGCTGCACTAATTCATCACTGGTTTATTTCTTTTTTTATATATTCTTATAGAGCCAACTCCATACTGGTTGCGTCAGTACAATTGAAATCGCTTGTAATTGTCTGAACCACAGACTGTTTATGGTCTGAACCAATTTATTTAAAAGATGTCCATCCTTGAGGCTTTTGGATAGCTGCTGCCACTGTCTATAACAAAAGCACAGAAAAACTAATTCAGTTCTGATATATGACTGCAATACTTTTCATTGGAAATCTAAGAATTGCAACCCCCAGCTTTAAAAGAAATATTGATTTTGCTAATATTAAATAGCACATTGTTGTTGTTTTATTTCTACATCTCACGGATTTTCAACAGTTTATGAATAAAAAATATTATTATGTTACGTATTAAATTCTACTCAATGCAATGCTGCTTCCATTTCCATAAGTTGTGTTGCATGTGCTGTGAAAAAATATAAATAGAACCAAAATGTGACAATTTGCAAAACAAAAACTGAATATTTAATTGGAAATGGCACAAAGATGATGTCATATTTTGAAGCTGAAATTCATTTGTTTTAGATGCTGATCATGAATTTTACACCAGCCCATTGTTTTAAAAATGTTGTGTCAGTGTCAAGAAAACACTGGTAAACTCATGAAATCCTTATTTATAAACCCATCTGGTGGGTTATCTCACAAATGGCTTACATGTTAGTAGCCTGAAAGAAGTTTAGTCTTTCTAAGGCAAACATGACGAGGGGTTCAAACACATGTGCAACAGTTTAAAAATGTTTCTTAATATATAACTGCAGTTTGGTGAATAATATTTTCTGTTATTATAGCCCTCAGACGGCACTGCATTAGAAACAGATAGAATTCTGTAGTGGACATCACTGCATGGATTCAGGAACATTGTGAACAGTTTGTAGCTACATCTTTGTGTTAGTTTCTGTTGAATATGGGGCTATAGTCTTTTTACAAATCACGGTTTTTATTTACATTTTATGCAATGGCCCCTTTTTTCAGAAATGTGACTGTACTAATGATTAACTAAACATATTTGTTATAGTCACCTGTAGTCTAGTCTATCAAGTAGATATTTTTAGAAACTGACTAAAATCTCATACTTAACAGTGTGCATGTGTTTTTTAGAGTTGTGCCACGTTTGTGACTGCGCCGTCCGTTATATCCTGCAAGAGGTACATCTGCCAGGAAGACTTTTGGAAACCGTGTGACCCTTCAATACTTCAAACAGGAGTATTGTCATCTTGGCAGGAGGGTAGGTCATCTTTTTCACTAGTGACATGTTTGGAGAGAGTCCAGTTCACTGACATTAGGCTGAGCGCTGATGCACACTAGACTAGCTTGTTGACTGAATACGATATGGACCAGTACCATTGGGTCTTTACAAATGCAAAGAAATTTAATGATGCATCCTAAACTCTAACATCACCAATGTTTCATGTTAGGTAAAGGCATTAAATTTAACTTAGAGTTGTTGTGCAGTATGATTATTTCACATTGAGTAATGCAAAGTTTTCAGAGGACTCATAATGGCATTGGAACTAGGGCCACCAACAGAGGGCGCTACTACTGTATGTAGGCAATGTGAAAATACTCAATCTGCAAAGGGTAAATAAGAAAATGCCCTATATTCCTATATCTTTTCAGCTCCAGGTGAAGCAGATTTGTGATCATTTTTAATCTCTTATGTAATGTTGTAACTGTCTTTTCTTGGTATGTTTTGTAAATCCATATTTACCTCTTGTATTATTTTAATACAGACTCATCAGTGTGCATTGTCCCTCCTGAATAAACAAAATAACAGAGGTAAAGGTCTGAGATCTGAACTATATGGCAACCTAAGATTTCACGGTCAGTGTTGCCTTTACGTGGGGGCATCTGGCATAATGTTTGTTAGACAGGAGTGGAGAAATCTGAGCCACATTCAGCTGAGATTATTCTAGTGCTTAGGAGAGAACCTACATTTGGAGGTGTTGGCCACAGTATTGATTCAGAGCATGGTGGTGGATTTCCCAGCTGGCCTCGGGGCGTGTGGGAACCCCCGAGGTGGCTTGAGGTGGTTGCTGAAGGAAAGACAGTCATGCCAGGGCCGCTCACCCTGTTAACACTGTAACCTAAATTCGAACAAGCAAGAAAGAACATTAAAATTCTCAGCCAGTGCTTCTCTTTCTGTATGTGTCTGATGATAGAGGTGTGGACAGGGAGTCAGTTTGCTATTGGTGCAAATTGAAGGAGGAAAAGATGTCATTTTTTGTGGTTCCTCATCAATATATTTCCAACCGGCACCAAAGCAAATGTGACGTTATAAGTTGCTTGATGCAAAATTATTCATGAGTCTGGGCCTGGCTAAAAATAGTCATTTATGGTAAAGATTAATACACATGTGTTTTTTAGGGGATATTAAATTTTTTGTTCTCTACTGTATGCTGTATACCTAAACCAATGCACATGTATAATTGACAGAGTCATTGATTAAATGCTAAACTCAAGTTTGTATCTGAGTCAGGTGATTGATCCCAGTCATCAAAAGTAGTATTGCATGCACTGTTTTATGCCCTTATCCCCAAATCGATTACAAGAATATCCCCTTGGTGCAATGCTATCCAATTCTTGATTTTCATATTTTTTATTTAAGCAGTACCAGATTAAAGTATGGATTTCTCTTGGCATACAGTAGTTTTCATATGTAGAGAGCTGCATCCCACCGCCCAAACTATTTATGTGAAGGTATGAGGGTCATCTTCCACCATGGTGCAGAGGCTCCACCCCTCATTATGTGCAAGCATTGTTGTGATGAGGCGAGTCTCTCTTTTTCAGTCTGTGTCCAGTGCCGACGGGCTAAAGAATCACTAGAATTCAAGTCCTCCATGGTTCTGTGCTACATGATGGTGCAGTGGGTAGCACTCATGTCTCACAGCCAGAAGGTCCTGGGTTCAATCCCAAAGCTTTTCTGTGTGGAGTTTGCATGTTCTCTCCGAGTTCTCCAGCTTCCTCCCACAACCAAAAACATGCACTAGGTGAACTAAATTGTCCATAGTTGTGAATGTGAATGATTGTCTGTCTAGTCATGAAGTCTCAGCCTCAAATTGTGAAGTGCCTAGAGATAATCAATGATTATGATTGGTGCGATACAAAATAAAATTGAATTGTGTGAAGTGTTTTGCTGCTGTAAAGTCATGATTTCATACTTTAAACAAGAATGTCTTTAACTGCAGATGATCAGCAATGTCATGTGACCATACTGTACCGTAAGTATATGTCCTGAGTGGGCCTGTACAAGAAGTTTAATTTAAAGCAGTTCAGTGTATCAAGTTACAGGAATTAATGAAACGGTGAGGCACATTTTGCCACATGTTATTGATTGTTGATGCAGTCACATGGTCAGTTAGTGACAGCGGCAGTAAGCGGATGGTGAGTGCTCTAGTTGAACATAAAAGCTTAAAGAATGTAGATCTGTGTCTGATTTAAACACCATGTGAAAAGGTGCCATTTTTCAAAGTATGTTTTTTTTCTACTGGTGCCAGACAATCCATGACATGAACACGTTCTTGAAAAGGTCACTACAATATTTGCACATGTCCAAACCCTGTAGATATATTTAATGTCATTTAAAACTGTTCAGTCTGACCAGAAAGACTTTTTTTAGAAGATCTCCAGGATCTCACTGTAAACGTGTGACACTCATATTCTGAATGTGTTTTAAAAATTTGCAAAAAAAATAAAAAAAAATAAAAAACATGCAGTAGAAAAAGGCCGAACTCAGAATATACAAATGCAAAATGCTGTCCACATGACACCTGTTCAGATTCATAACATTGCCACATAAAGAATAGTTGTCTGTACAAATGTATGAAGCCATATCATGTTCAGTCTGGGGTTTATTTTCATTGACTTAATCAAAGCTAAAAAGTCAAATTTATCCAATACATCTTCAACAAGAGTGATTTGATCTTTGTAGGCAGAGTTCATGAGACTGAAATGTGATCAGATTGTGATCTTTTTAGTCTGTGTGATTGACAGCCCTAAAGTCCAATTAGATTTTGGCTTCTCTTTCCACAATCAGAGGAAATGGTGTTGTCAAGCTTGTCTTTCTTGTGCAGTCAACTTGTGGGAAGCCTGAATAATCTACATAATATACATTAGGATCTGTTAATTAACCTAAGGATGATGAGCTGTATTGTTTCCTTTGCCTTATTATCATGTGTGTCATTCTGCACGCCTCTGGGTAGAGCTGCAGCAGGAACACCCTGGTGAGCTCACCTACAGCTTCCATAACCTTAACATGACCTTAAACACTAACTTCACACAAGGCAGCTGATCGGACACACGGCAGCTCAATAATGGTGTTGGCGCTCATGGATTAGGAGGCACATTTAGCACAATCAAAACCCTAATGAACATAACAAGCAAAAGGAAAATATAATCAACATAATCATGAACATGCTGTATACCATAGAGATGAAAAAATCAAGTATAATCATGAAGCTTAATAAAAAAAATTTATTGAGAATAAAAAGAATAAAATGGTTAGCAACTTGAAGGGCAACATGTAGGGCTGTTTGCATCTATGCACTCACATGCAAGCAGACATGATATTTGTGACAATGATAGATGTGTGTTGTTTGCCACGTGCTTCCACAGCACCCACAAAAGACGTCACTACTTTGTTGTATGACTCACTGAGCCTTAAGCAGTTGGATGTGTGATCTGTCCCCACGCTATTGCTAACGAGTGTTCAAACTTCCACCTTCATTTTTATCTTTTTTAGTCAGTATTAGTCAGTGTGCTGCAAATTGTTCTGCACCTTTGAGACCCCACTGAGTCCTACAAGTACATTTGGAGAGTGTTTGCTTGCATGCTGGGCACAGAATGAATTGCTGCTAAACTCGATGTCCTCAATGTGCAGTAGAATAATAAACTGAGGAAGGGAAAGCACATGGGTTTACACAAATACTGTTCTGATTTTCCACCAAGAAAGCTCCTATTCATTGGAGAGCTATGCTTTCTGCTCACTCAACAAGTAACGTCTTCATCTCAGACTGCGACCCTTATACTGTGCTCTGGAAAGGTAGACGAATAGAACTAATTAAAACTAAACTGTAGCTCAAATGGCTCAAGAAACATGGTGTCTCCTTGGCACTAAAGCTCTGAAATCCACATAATATAGTATGTTTTTCCAATTTAAAAGCAAAAGATAAGATGCATAATATGGAAATGGTGCCCTCATGTCTGAATAAATTATATCACAAAGCATGAAATTTTTCATGTTTTTAGAGTAATAGCTTAAATTTAGTGTTATTTTTGGAAAAATAAACAAAACATCATACCAATGGACAAGAAAATGAAAGAAACTTAACAGAAAAGTAGACAAAAAAATGGGCACAATAATGCAAACCTATTTCCTAAAAAAATGTTAAGTCATTAAAATAGGAATGATGTGACAACAGCCATTTAAAACTCCATATTTAATTGAAAATAATGCAAATAAAAGTAAATGTTGGAACATTTTTTAAATTTTAATTTGATGGTCACGTTGAATGGTGCCACCTACATGTTTCAGAAATGTTGAGCTATGGTCAGGGTTGCCATTCTTTTGCATTACCTCTTAACAACACTAATTTTTCCGGACTGGAAAGTGGAATATTTTCCTATTTTTGCTTGTAGTGGGATTTCAGGCAACTGCTCAACAGCTCAACGTATCCTTTATGATGTATGTTTCAATAGGTGAGGTAGATCAGAAATGCAGGCAGGCCAGTTTAGCACCTGGACTCTTACCATAGAGCCATTCTGCTAGAATACGTCTAGAATGTGGTGTGGTGTTGTCTTGCTGAAATAAGTAAAACCTTTGCTGAAAATAACACTGGCTGCTTGGCCTGTCTATACTGTTGAGCATGAATGCTGCCTGCAGGTTACCCATGCCACATGTGCTAATGCACCCCATACCATCATAGATGAAAACATTTGAACAGAGTGCTAATAACATGATGGGCAATCATTCTTTACTTTAGCCCACACAGAGCATTCATGATTTAAAAATTCATGATTTTACATGGCATATTGTTCTATAGTGGAAAGCAAATGGTGCATTCCTCTCTTGCCTCAGTGAAAATGCTTGCTTTCCACCATGTACCCATGACTGTTGCACTTCTGAGGCTGTGTTGGTATTAAAATTTGACAGGCAGCTGGTGCATTGCTATCTCCTGCACAATAACACAGCTGTGCCAGTGACTGACAAAAACCTGGTCTTGGGCATAAAAAACAGACCAGTGACTGATATCTCACAGGCGCAGAGCGCATAGCATGTGATATGCAGGTACCGCACTAAATTGGTTTACGTCATGCTTTACTGAAAAATTTCAATTTGTACGTATTAATGACCAGTCATGCACACAATCTAAAGGTAGTCATATTGTTCCACTGGGCTCAGTTTTAGGACCAATACTTTTTACGCTATATATGCTGCCTCTAGGGGATATCATAAGGAAATATGGTATAGATTTTTATTGTTACACTGATTATACACAGCTGTACCTCTCCATGAATCCTGATGATTTAAAAACTAATCCACCAAAACTCCATGCTTGTCTGAATGACATAATGGCCTAGATGACATCAAACCATTGCCTGCTGAACAAAGGTAAAACTGCGATCATGGATCAGGACTTGCCTTCTTTCATCTCCGTAATGTAGCCAAAATTAGGAATATCCTGTCCCAAGGTGATGCAGAAAGATGGTCCATGCAGTCGTTATTTCTAGGCTGCAAAATCGTAACGTACTACGGGCAGGATGTCCAAATAACTATAAAATAACACCACTTTAGCCAAAATGCTACAGCACAAGTTTTAACTGGAGTCAGAAAGAGGGATCATACAGTATTTCTCTAGTACTGGCTTCTCTACACTGTCTACCTGTAAAGTTCAGAATAGAATTTAATAGCCTCCTCTGAAACAATACGGCTCCATCCTATATCAAAGACCGGATTGGTGTTCCCTATAAACTCTTTGCTCTCAAAGTGCAGGCCAACTTGCAGTTCCTTGATTTACTAAAACTAGACTGGGAGGCAGAGCCTTCAGTTACCAAGCTAGTCTCCTGTGGAACCAACTCCCAGTCTGGGTCAGGGATGCAGACACACACTCTGTACCTTTTTAAAACTAGGCTTATATCTTTCCTTTTTGACAAAGTGTATAGTTAGGACAACGTCAAATGCCCCTAAGCCCACCCTTCATTCTGCTACAGTCCTAGGCTGCTTGAGGACTGTGATGTACCAAATCTCTCTCTCTAACCTTTGACTTGGCAGATCAGAGAAAACAGCAGCCTTTCTGGTCTGGCTTATATAGACTACTTTTACAAAGGCAGAGATTCACCACTCATTTGTGGATACAGTAACCCGCTGTGTTCACAGATAGTGGTGTCTGGAAGAATTCCTAACCCTGTGCAGAGATGTCCACTACAGAATCATGTCTGCACTTCTGTCTCAGGGCGCAAGATCACATGTCCAGCATTAGTTTTTGGTCTTTTGCCAGAGATATGCCACCTCAGCCTTTGATAATGTCTTTTTTCAGCATTTCACATCACATTCTGTTTCTATTTACATTTTACACACTGACTCAACTTCTTTGGAAATGCTTAAAAGAGAAAATCCATGACGCACTTTGATACATTTGTGAAACGCAGGTGTATATATTAGAAGTGTTTCATGAGGACAGGAATGTGTTGGGGCTGTGAGCTCTGCAAGGTGTTGCTTTGTGACACCAATAAGACAGGCTGTTGCTCTGTAATGAGCTGAGAAACTGCTTCCCACTCTGTGCTCCTGCGGTGGCTCAAGTGGAACAGGCCTCATGCTATTTTTTGACAAGAACTGACAATACATGGAGAACCAGAGGGCAGCGCAGTAACTGGACTGTGAATTCTGGCAGCAGGTCAGCTCAGCCTGTAGGTTCAGTGTTTTCTCAGACAACACTGCTGTTAACATTTTATTTATTTCCACACAGATGTTCAGCACATGGCACATCTACTCGACAGCTGTTGTTCTGCCTTGTATTTTCAATAACGTATTATTGTTTGGAGAATTTGGCTGCACCTAGTCAATTATTTTCAAGTGGACCTGACACTGAGCCTTTGTATTATAGATTGGCAGCTTCTTTGCTTTAGAAATGGTGGGTATATTATTGCTTTAGATTGAGTGCAGTGGCAGATGCCTTTTACATTCACACAAAACATCTCTGTAAAGTGTGAATTGATGGCAAAACTTGTCAAATCTGCATAACACCAGGTTTCTAGATTGTTACCTGTGTGTGATCTGTTTTATCTTTTTACTGTGTACATTGACTCAGAGGGGTAGATTTGTAAACTTCAGGTCTCTAAAAGAATTTTGGGTTCAGTTTTGTTTCTATTTTATTCAATTTTTTATTGTTTATTTTGCTCCCTCCCTTGATTATTTCATTAAAATTTCCTTAATAACTTGACTGTTTTGTTCATTCCATAGGTTATTTTGTTTGGATTGTTTCAATTTGTTCGTTTTGCTGAATTTTTTTTTTCTATTTTGGGAGTATTTTGCCTCCTGCATTGAATTCCATTCATTTTGTTTTAATTGATTTTGTTGCTTATTTTTCTCTTTTTTTGTTCATTTCTGTTCATTTTGTGTATTCGTTCCCCCTTTTGATCATTTTGTTAAATGGATCATGTCTTCTTTTTCTCTGCATCTTGTTCATTTTTTAAAATTTTGTTCATGTTTTATCAGTAACAGTATCAGTGATTCTAGGGTTATTTTTTCATTTTGTTGAGAATTTTATTTTTCTTCAATAATTTACTACATTTATTTATTTATACATTCATTTTAATTTTGTTGTTTGTCTTTTTTGTTCCTTTCATAAATATATGCAGCACAGGAACAAACATAAGCACTAACAGTTCACCAAAAGACAGAAAATGTTGAGTGTTCAATTGTCAAAATCTCTAATGCTCCCTATTGTTCACATAAAACCTTTTCCTTTGTATGGATGTATTTTAATGGTGGATATTTTGACAAGTTATTTCTTTGGTTCGGCTGAGTTTACGAGTCACAGAAGCTCAGACAATACAGAGTTTGATTGTCAGCACATTCAGTTTTTGAGAATTGCTCCTGCAGACTACAGGCTCAGTGTGTAAGCGATGACTGCGACCTCCCTATTCAGTGTTGTTGTTCTCCGGCTGCAGATCAGCAGCTCGGAGCTAGTTGGAGTCTGGTGGGTGAATGAAATGCAACAGCTGATGTTTTCATGATGCAATCCCACCATAAACTGGGTAAGCACGTCAGCCACAGCTCAACAGTCTTTTATATAGTTATTTACTCAGGAGTTCAGCCTGTATGGGTGTGTGTGCGTGTGTGCATGTGCGACTCCACAGAGGAGAAAGGCTGTACAAATGTTATCTGTGAGGGCATAGTAGGTGTTTATAACCTGTCAACGCCAGTGCACTTTCCAGACTACATCCTGGCTGATAAAGAATCTTTTTAAAAAATCATCGCTGATATCAGTGTAAACAGATGGTCGCTTTTCTCTGTCTGTGTAGTTGTTTGCACTGGCTGCTGTTAGTGTTCATTTTATTCCATGTTTTATTTATTTCCAACAAGCTGCAAATGTAAAATGCATCACTTCCTGTAAGGGAGAGGACACTTCCAAAGCAAGTAAAAACACAGCAGACGGTGTGTTTGAAACACTGTAAAAGCTTTGTGAAGTGTACATAGACTAAAGCATTGTATTTTTTGCAGTTGGCATGCCTGTTTTCCTTGTAAATTGAAAAAGAATATGGTTTGCAAAATGATACCTTATATCCATTTGAAAATGCAGTAGCTCAAAGGCAACATATCAGTTGATAAAACAGAAATATATTGTTTAATTACAGGCTAATTTTGAATTTGATTCAGCAAAAGTTGAGCCAGATTCGTATTGAACAGCTCTTTTAATATCTTTCAGTATGGGTTTGGGACCTGCAGAGACCAGTTGTTGTAATTTTGTTGTTTAACACACTAGGGTCTCCTCTGTCAATTTTACCTTCCATATTGCAGCAAGCATTTCTGTTGAGTGACAACTCTGGACTTCAAGCAAACAGTTTGAACTTCAGCAAGTCGTCCCAGACCAAGAATACATGCCTAAATACATTGAGTTACTGCCACGTGAGTGGCTGACTGTCTATTTGTGTTAATAACAGTATAACGGTATAGCTCTTTTCATGACACCCAAAGCATTAAACGCCATTATTCATTTACTCCACTTTCACACAACTGTAGCCACAGCAGCCCGTGGACAGACTGACAGAGCTGCTAATCCACACCAGAGGCGGCCTCTCTGACCACCACTATTCCTTCACATTCTTACAAAGTGGGTCAAGTGTCTCTTTCAACCCTCTGTTTACTGGACTACCCACTGTAACTCCTGAGCCACTGTTGCAACAAGGAATTGAACAGGTGTACCTAATAAAGTGGCCAGTAACTGTAAGTGCACATTACACCTGCAATGCGCACTAATACGTGCCATATATCAGATGCTGACTTTTGAATTCTGTGCTAATAACAAGCTCGAGGGTCCTTCTCTTCTTTTGCCTGGAGGACAATGGTGTTCATAATTTCCAAAAAGAATTTCAAATTTTGACAGGATAGTTTCCAGGTGGCATTTCTGGATCTGGTTTACATAGTTTTTGCTTTCACTTTGTTGTCACTTTTATGTTTGCTGTGTGGTATTTGGAAGTGTTCAGGAGTAAAAGTAATTAGATTTTGCTTCTATTCACATCTTAGACAGGCTTTTTTTTTCTTTTTTAGAAACAGTGTAGTACTATATTGGTTTATTAGTCAAGCTAAAGCACTTGTTGCCTTATTCTGCCTGACTATATTCTACAGTTACAAGGTCCAATGTGAGCATGAGAGATGAATCATCATGATATACTGAAATCATCCATTGTTGCCAGTTGTGGATGTTCTGTCTTCTCTTACTGCAGACTAAAACATGTTGATCTGCTCTCACCATATCTTTACATTAACATTTGTCAAAGGGTTCCCTCTGCTTGGAATGAATTGCAAAAATTACTCAAACTTAAGGAGACACATTAGTTGGATTCATTCAGATTGACGTTAAATGACTCAGTGGCAGGCGACATGTCTTATGTTTTATCATAGTCATTTATATATATTGATGTTGATGATTAATGATACTTTTCATGAATACTTTCTGATTATGTTTATTTCACCTCTCTAACTTACGTTCTAGTAATTGTGTGTGATTTTCGTGAGTGTACGGCTGCCAACCTGTCAGTCTAAGCCTAAACCTCTCACATTATCTCTCATCAACTTTTGGGATATGTGGGCTACTTCTTGTAAGAAGAAAAATCACTTGACATTCTACTCTTCAGTGGCTATACACAGTAGTTCATAACACATTTTGAAATTACATGTTAAAAAAGCGGAAACATTGACACATTTTAAGTATTACAAAAAAGATTTTATACTCTGAAAAGTTGGCAATCAAAGTGAATCAAAATAAGTGCAATAGATTTAAGGAGTAACTGTATATGCCTGCATCTTACTAGTGAACTGCTTTTTGTTCATTCCCTTCACCTCTGGTCCACCTTTTCCTTTCTTCTGACAGTGCTTTCTGCAGGTTGTCTCTATGTTCCAATGGGCTGAGAACAAATTACAGCTTATGAATGGTCAGGAAGGAACATCATGGACATGAGTGACAATCTGAATATGCTTTGTTGTGTGGGCCTTGTAAGGCAGTAGCACCATAAGAAAAACATGCAATAAAATAAAATACTAAATTATTCTTTTGAGGTCAGGCTAATTCTATAGTATTTAGTCTGTCAAATGTACATGAAGTTACCGTAAGGACTAATAAACTTCATCTGAATTTAAAATTACTAGTTCATTAGTTGTGAGCATCACTTTCGGTATCATATTTTGAAGAGGACTTCATTTAGAGTTGCTTGAGGTATGGTTCATAATGGATATTATTTATTAAGGAGAGAATAATCTTGTGTTTCTGCTGCCACATGAGGTCTAAACTATGGAAAACAATTCATGTAAAACTCTTTACTATTAGTAAACGGTAACTATAATGTGGTCTTGTTATAGAATGTACATGTAATTTATCATGACTGCAAAAAGCCAAAATCCTACTAAAATGTCTGTTAATAAATACCCAGCTGATGTCGAATATGTGGAATTCTGTGGTAATACAACAATCTTTATGCACAGTTCAATCCATAGCGAGCTATATATAATATAGTGGGTTGTCCCTGCAAAACTATAAAAATAATCGTTAGCAAAACAAGCACACTTGAACTGGAAACAAAATTAATTGGCATTTGCTTTTCCCTAAGTACTGAAGCGGCATATGACAGAAACATGGAGTGTGCCCAGTCACAGCATTGTATTCCAAAGGTTTCTAAATGGCATTCTGATTTGCATGTTGTCTCTTGCCAACAAGAATGAGCAATTAAGGCACGTTGCACTCAAGGAAGACAGGCAGTTGACTAAAAATCACACACGGTGGCTCCACCTTTAGAATATAAGCAATTAACACCTGCTCTCATCCCCTCACTTAGCTCTTGTGGATAACGGTAATTATTTTCAAAACCCTCACTACACGTGCTGGTTCATGTACTGTATGTGCAGTAGGTGTCCAACTCATTTTTGAGCTCATGAAATCACAAAACTACACTATTACTGTTACTGTACTTGGATAAATAAAACAACTCTGTATATTCTGACACAGTTCGCCCTTATCAATGTGGAATATGTAACCGCTGTATGTTCTTTCCCCTGATTTATGTGTAGTCTTGAAAAAACTCCTCCTCAAGACACAAATACACACACACAGTGCAGAAGGTCATCCTAGCTATTTGTGCTGCTTCCATTATAGAGCAGCAACATATGCATTTGCTTAGGCACCACATTTAGGCCACTTAGAAAGATGGGACGAATTTTGGCAACAGCGGAAGGAGCTTTCATGAAACACACCGTCAGAGTGGAGTTACACTCTGTGGCTCATGTGCGATGTTAACATGTTGTGATGTGGAAATTTTTCCAGTTTTTTCTTATTGAAATACAAGCAGTTCAAGTCCTGTGAATAGCTTGAAATGGTACAATGGTTAGTGCTGAACTGCCTGAGGTTAAAAGAAAAGTGAAGGTTACCCAAAACTGAAAAATAACATACATTTCAGAATTTGTCAGGGTGTCGGTGAGTACAGTTTCCTTCCTTCCTTCAGAAGGCACTGGGGGAAACATGCTTACTATGACCACTATTGAGCTGTGCTGTCCTGTGAGCCACCTATCACTCCTCAAAATGTGTCTTCTGATTATGTTGTGACTTTGGGTCTGCAAGACCTCTTCCTCTCAGCGTTTCCCCAAGTTCGAGGGGAAACTGGGAGAACTCACTCCTGTGTAATCCGATAGTGTAAATTCAACAGTTAACAAATAATTAGAATCTGAAAGCAAAGGGTTGTGTGACGATATGACAAGGTGTTCAATGTCTAGCCATATGACAGATTTGTTTACACATTGAACAAAACGGGTTGAATATAAAAGTGTTACTAAAGCTGTCATTTCTAACATCAACATGAATATTAACGCCACCCGCTATTATCACTTTGTCTGCATTAAGCACTAAATCTGATAGGAGACCTGAGAATTCAGTTAATAATTCTGAATAGGGGCAGGTGGGCGATAATGACAAATAAAGGTTATTTATGTTTTCCATTTAACATTTGAGATACTCAGAGTTAGACTTTCAAATGAGTGATATTTATGTTTTGGTTTTTGGTTTATTAATAATTTTGAATTGTAGTGTCTGTAGTGTGAACGCAATGTATTTCATGCTTTGCAGGTTTAGCTTTATTCATTGGCAGCTATAAAGTTAAGGCAGTAAACAATTTGCAATACCATTTACTGTACATACAGTAATCTTGATAGATTTTAAAAGGTTTGCAGGAACTGAAAGCCAAGTGATGATGCATCTTTCTGTTAAGTGTTAAGGTGTACAACAGTCCAGAGTATGTATGTTTTATGATACGTGACACATTTTTACAACACTTTCTCACTTGTAACATGTGGAAATCAGGCACTTTCTCACAACTTTTAGCGTGTCTTGACAAACGTGGCACACTTTCATGTGCTTCCAGGAACCAAAACATATGTTATTAGATATGCATCATGGTTATCACGTGTACTGGAGATGCCTTAGTTTCATCAGGCTAGAGCTTAGTGTTAGGGCATACTCACACTGCCAATCCACACCATGCTCAATCGTGTTTCACACCTAAACTGGGACCATTTGACTGATGAATGCAAGTGTGGCACATATTCCTGGCCCTGGTGTGGCTGGAAGAGGTGGGGCACGGCACTACTGCAGCATGATTAAACTGAAAATCCATAATGGAGAAATTTAGTAGATGGTTGTTGTCGCCACAAACGACTCAAACATAAACCACAAAGTCAGTAGAGTTACATTTGTGAGGTGATCTTCTATGTATGGACATCGTTGCACTTTAGCTGTTAATGTGTGGACCAGGAGGGAGTGGGTAGGGGGCAGTGGCGCTTTGGCGTGGCCCTAGTGTGAGTACACTTTGACAATCCTATGTACACATATTTGTTTTTGCTGACATATCCTTCCTCACCACTTCCACCTAAGGCATCTCCCTCTAGTACCGTAAGCCTGGTTGTTACCGTCAGTCTTCAGTTCTGAAAGATTAATTGGTCCTCTGTCTGCGGTTTTCACATTTTTGCAGAAGTGCACACTAGATCATGATTGACTCCACCATTTGTTGTTGGTATGTGTTTAAATATAGTTCTAGAATTTCCTTCTTTCAGGAAATAACTGTGAGAAACCCTGTCAAACTCTTACACTGAACAGAAGAAAATCATTACTTTTGACTGGAGGCTGACTTTAAATTTAAACATGTTTGGTAATAACTTGCTGCATCAGTGCAAACATTTCCTAGGTGTCAAACAAATGAGTCATTTGAAATCAGTTTGTAAACATGCCAATTTAGAAAGGACTGCCTGCAACAAATCTTCATGTTTTCTGTAGTCTCACATCAGTTCACAGGAGAAGTGTTTATTCACAGATTGCAAATATTTAAAATGGTTTTTCATTTTGCCATATTCTCCTCATTTAACTGTTTAGTCTGAGTCAGAGAATTGGTAAACTCACTCAAATCAGTCGAGTCCTGTGTGGATTACTGGCCTGAAAGCTTCTGCTCTGCACTTGGTCTGACAACATCCTTTAACACAGCAGCGTAAAATGTCAGTTATGAAACTTTCAAAAGGAACATGTCCTCGAGTCGGCCTCAGCCATTAGGTTGATTCGAGTAAGCATGTCCACTGTAGAGTCTATTTGTTTTGTGTCTGTGATGTTTGAAGCAGCTTGTTTGCGCCATCTCCACTGAAGGATTTTCTTCCTCGTCCGCTGGGGGGCGCAGCAAAAAGAGGAGAGACAGGGTTGAAAGCGATAGGGATTGTGCCACACTTTGTTGTGTCCCAGAATATTTTAGTTGAGACACAAAATACAGATTAGGTGTCTTCTTTGGACCTAAACTCAAAAATCTGCAAATCCATTTTTACATAGACACTAGATTATGTGTATTATGAGACTTCAAAACATGAAATCAAAATTAACAAAATCAGCATTAAGTCATTAAATGAAGAAAATAATGAGAAAAAAAAATTCTTAAAATTATAAATTATCCACAAAATGCTATAAAAACAAGGAAAAGATTTTAGTTCATAAAAATCAAGAAAAAATTTTCTTGGAAACTAACAATTGCACAAAATTGGCCACAAAATGAGCACAGGCAGACTTAACAAAATGAACAGCAGCATACACAAATTTGAAAAAACAGAACAAAATAAAGAGACATGAACAAAATAAGGAAAATCAATAAAAAAGTCCCAACATGAGCAAAAACAAACAGCAAAAAGGACAAGTGTATATCCGCTGTTAATAAATTCAACAAATTATCCACAAAATAATGAAAAAAATAAAGAATGAAACTGACCATAACATTGAAGAAAATTAAAATGGCATACAAAATGAACATATTAGTGACCCTAAATTTTGGAAAAGCAGTATTAGACTGATGACAGTTGGGGGAGGAAAAGAAACCCCTCTCAGCTGATGTTTAGTCATGGCACTGAAGCCTTCAGGAGGTGACATGATTTATTTAAAGGGGTTTACATGCAGGAGCAACATTGCATAGTCTCTCCTAATTTGGCTTCCTTTTAAAAGTAAGGATACCTCACCCTGCCAAAAAAATCGCACTCAAAATAAAAATGTACAAGCCCTGTTTTTTCAGATTCGTCCTGTGCTGCTGTTTCTGCTCCTGCTGCATCTCTTTGCTCCCCAGAAATGTTCTGTTTGAGTCGTCATGCATGATTGAATTAAATTGGCCTACCAGGGCGGGGGAGGAGGGGGAGGAGGGGTCAATGAAAACAGAACACATGAAAACATGCAGAAGGAGGACAAAACATTGCAGGTGCAGAGGAAAAGAACACAAGCAGGCAAGCAAATCAATGTAGGAGAAACTGATAGCAGAGCTTTCCAAAGGAAAACCACCTGTCGGAAAATATATCTAATCAGCGTGTTTCTGGAACACAAATATGCCACAGATTTGATTTAAATTTTAGTGAAGACACTGAATCATTTTTTTTTGTCACTGATGACTTTCTTGATAGTTTTTGAAAAAATTAGGTGTTTGTTTTTCTTGTACATTCCAAAGCTTATATTCAGCAGGGGATATCCCTCATAATGTTGGCAAAAATAAAGTGTAACCATCTGGTAGGAAATATAATTCTCCAGGCTAACTAGTCGGAGAGTTTCTAACATTTTCTTAGTCTTGGTCTGATACTTTCATTAAAGTTTCACTAAACACTGAAATGTTTTGGGTTGAACTGAGGCCTTAATGTCATTCTGCTTTTTGCCTTGTAAAACCACTTCCTTGATCGATTACTGTTGTCAGTTTGAATCTTAAATGAAGTACCACACGGGCCGCACAATCTTAGTCTGGGAAACTGGGCAGATTTAAGGGTGCTTAAGAGCTTCAGCTCATGGTGGGAAAGAACTGCTGCAGCCAGAGACATGGACACTGAGATTTACCTCCAGGTGAACAGGTTTTCTTTTTATTTTATAATATTGTAATGATGAATGATAATTGATGAAAACATCTAGAAATGTAGATATGAAACCTTCAGGATTTCAGCTAGGTTTAGGGAGCTCGGGTGCACTTCAAGGGGAAGTGGAGCATATACTAATATTTTTTTTTATGCTAGAGTAGGTAAGAAAGAACAACCTGAAAGCCTAAAAACAAAACATACACCGTAAAGTCAACTGATGCACTTAAATATATGTTTGATCTCTTTGTACTAGTAAAGACAAGCTTTCAGTTTTGTTGTAATTATGTTTTTTTGTGCATTTTGTGACAGTAGAAATAGCTCTGCAGCGCATTTTCAACTCTGAACCCAAGTTTGAGAAAAGGCAGCTCATATAGAAACACAGTTTTATTCTAAATACTTGGTTGCTAAAGATTGGTTTTTGAAGGGAAGAAGGAGAGATTAGTTGTTTTTATTGCACATTACAAAACTGGCATTTTCAGCAGCAGATGTCACTGATAAATTTGGCAAAAATACACCGCAACCATCTGTTATGAAGTTTACTTCTTAAAGTTACTCTCAAACTAAGGCAGAGTGGATTTTAGCAGAGACTAGAACTGGGTAGCCTGTTTAAAAAATGCTATTATAATATGTTTTTTGTATTAGTCTGTTGATAATTGCAGCTGTTAATGTTAAATCTTGGTGTTTTAATGGATAATTTTTTGCCCTGACTGCATTGAAAAAAATCACGTTTAAATAATGAAAGCAGACAAAAACCATTTCAAAGAGCCGCAGCAAAATCCACAAAACAAAGCAACAGCAGTGTAAAAGTGCAAAAAGCACATGATTCTCATCATTTTTGAAATAGTCTTGCCTTCTTTAAACCTCAGACATCTAGTTTGGTGTCCTCCTGACAGTTGAAGAGACAGTGAACACCATGGCGAGATCCAAAGAGCTATCCGACGACTTCAGAAAGAAGACTGCAGCAGCTTATGAGTCTGGTAAGGGATTTAAAAGGACATCAAAAGAATCTGAAATCAGCCATTCCACTAACTGGGCAGTAGTCTACAAATGGAGGACATTCAATATGACTGCCAACATGCCCAGGCCTGGCTGTCCGACCAAGTTCACCCTGAGAGCAGAACACAAGATGGTAAAAGAAGTCACCAAAAACAAAATTGTCATCATGGGACCTACAGCAGGCTCTCGCTACTGTTGATGTCAAAGTTCATGCCTCAACAATCAGAAAGAGACACAGGAAATTTTTGCTGTCTAAGAAGAACATGAAGGCCAGACCATAGCTTGCCAGAGAGAACATAGACAAAGATCAGGACTTCTGGAATAATGTTTGGACAGATGAGTCCAAAATTGGGTAATTTGGACACCAGAATAGGGGGTATGTTTGTTGTGAACCAAACAAAGCTTTCCAGGAAAAGAACCTCATACCAACTGTGAAGCATTGAGGTGGAAGTGTCAGGGTTTGAGTATGTTTTGCTGCAGCAGGACCTGCCCAGCTCACGTCATAAAGTCCACTATGAATTTTGTTCATCATCTCACAGCTGAAAGAATTATGCATCAAGGTGAGAGGCAAACTTTCCTCAGACTGTCAGAGACTAGTAGATGGTTACAAGAAGAGTCTCTCTGTAGTAAATTTAGCCAAAGGGGGTAAACTAGCTATGAGGGGGTAGGCTGTCCAAACTTTTTCCTCGGTTAAAATACACATTTTTGTTGGCACATTTTTGTTTGAGTAAAACAAGGTTATTATTATTTTTTGTTTAACAGCGATTATTCAATTCAATCTCAATTCAATCTTTATTTGTATAGCGCCAGTCATAATCGCCGATTATCTCTAGGCGCTTCGCAATTCGAGGCCAAGACCTCATGACTATACAGAGAGTAAACCCAACAGAACCACCGAGAGCAAGACAAAGGCGACAG
>JAQQAE010002046.1:0-23322 GCA_029823295.1 Pseudamia nigra
AGGTCCTGCCCCAAGTGGAGGAGTTTAAGTATCTTGGGGTCTTGTTCACGAGTGAGGGAAGGATGGAACGGGAGATCAACAGGTGGATCGGTGCGACCTGTCGAAAATGAACAAATCTGAAGGAAAAATGAACCATCATCCTGCAAAACCAACAAAATATGTGATTTTTGAGGGGGGGCAACTTTATGGAAGGGTGGATCCAGACCCCCTCTTCCCCCGGTATTTATGCCCATGCCTGCCTGTGAAACATAATGTTGGCGGCATCGTGGTTTGGGCCTGTTTGGCTGCCTGTGGACAGATTGATATCTCTGATGGAACAGTAAATGCTGAATTATACCAGTGAGTTCTAATAGAAAATGTCAAGATGTACCCACAAACTGAGTTGTTCTACCAAACAATGGTTAAAGAAAAACACTGTTAATGTTTTGAAATGGCCAAGTCAATGTCCAGACTATAAACCAAGTGAAATGTCCTATGAGCACTGGAAGTGGAATTCATGACAGAAAAACCAACAACATCTCAGAGCTGAAGCCGTTCTCTGTGGAGACCTGGGCTAAAATGTCTCCAGGCTGATGTGTAGCACTGATCAACATTTACCGCAAGTGTTTATCTGCAATTATTGCTGTACATGTATTGCGCAGTCAAACAAGGTATTGACATCAAAGGTTTACATATTTTTTCCCACTCAGATTTGTTGTATTGGAACTTTTTCCTCAGTAAATAAATGACCATCTTTAATATTTTTGCTTAATTCGTTTAATTGGGTTCTCCTTATCCACTTTACAGACTTTTGACAAAATTCAATCCCGATTTAGGTCATTTATGCAGAAATTTAGAAAATTCTAAGGGATTCACAAACATTTGTAGATCTAAATATGTGGGTGGCTGATTTGGACTTGTATTATGTAGTGAAGATGTAGAAAAACCATAGTGAAATCCCAATATCATGAGATTGTTTCTCTGAATTTTGCATTACATTGGTCAGTGTGCTTTGTTAAACCAACCTCTGTAAATGGTCTTAAACAGTGTCTGCTCTTCCAGGATGTCAGGGGTGACAGCTAGCACAACAAACTACCTGTGGTCTTTACAGGACATCCTGGGCCAAGGTGCTACTGCCAGTGTCTATAAAGCTCGCAACAAGGTATTTACAGATTATAGAAACATTTTTTAAAGAAATCATTCATCTTATGCATGTCATCTCTGCTGCAGTCATCTCAAATGTTTTGACCTACTTTGTATTTGTGGCACAGTTTAATAAGATAAACTGTGGTTGCAGTGCTGATGTACATGCTGCTGATGACGTTCCTAACTGATGCTGTGAAATGTTATGCTGATGGAAACATGTCTATCTGTGCAGAAGACAGGTGAACTGGTAGCTGTGAAGGTGTTCAATGTGGTGAGTTACAACCGCCCACATGAGGTCCAGATGAGAGAGTTTGAGATGCTGAGGAAGCTCAACCACTGCAACATTGTCAAACTGTACGCTGTGGAAGAGGTAAGGCTACCACAAGAGACGGTCTGATGACGCTGAACACAAAGGGAAAACACAGATATGATGATGAGATAAGAGCGTAGTTCAAAGTACTTAACTAAACTCATTTTTTCAGTTAGCATAGCCTATCAAAGAGGTTGTTCAATCTTTTTTTTTCCTGAATACTTGCAATTTTCAAAATTTTCTCAAATGTTAAAGAGGGCCTCTACTTTTCCCCTTTCTTCCTCTTTCTGAAGCTGCCCTCTAAACAGAAGGTCCTGGTAATGGAATATTGCTCAGGTGGAAATTTGCTCAGCCTATTGGAAGAGCCAGAAAATGCATTTGGATTGGCTGAAACCGAATTCCTCACTGTGCTGCAGTGTGTAGGTAGGTGTAAATATTAGAAATTAATCAATATAAGCACCAGTGGAAATGCTGACTGCAAACAAGAGGGCAATCACTGATGGCCGTGGGACTTGTTTATCCATTGTGTTATATTAAAGGTCAGATATGGAAGTGTACTTACATGAAGTTTGTGTTGGACTCTATTTTGTGCTGGGGACTGATTGTTTCTTGGCTCTTCATACAGTATAAGCCTGTTCTACATTGTTTTCAAATGTGGCCCTAGCTCTAATACAGTAAAAAAGTATCTCATCAAAAACTACGCAAGTAGTGAGTGACATCATAATGTGGAATTAGGGCTGTACTGTAAATGTAAAAATTAGGGTTGTCAGAATTAACGCATTAATCTGGATTAATCTATTTGCATAATTAATTCAATTAAAAATTTTAACGTGTTAATACGTTTAACGCACCATAAATCATATATCAAGGAAAAACTGATGAAATCTTATGTTACATTTAACCCACGTCACTGCCAACTTCTTTAGTATTTACTACTTCAAAGTCTATTTAAATGTAAAAGTCTTTACACATTTTGAAAATAATTACATTAGTTACTAATGAAAACAATGTACTAAGTATAAAAAAGCAAAAACATCTCAACAGAACATTACAGAGGTTCTGTTAAGTTCTACAAAGCAGGTATAATTTCCTTTAGTTACGCAAGTTTAAATTAGAAAACAATATATATTTTAATGTAAAATAAGTAATTTTAGTCAAGTGTCTATATCACTTTCTATTATGAGTGTTTTTGCTCCCACAAAATGAAAAACAACGAATGGGTATTAATCGTGATTAATCGAAATTAATTCACAGTGATCCTGTGATTAATGAGATTAAAAAATGTAATCGTTTGACAGTCCTAGTAAAAATACATTGTTTAACTCACCACTAAGCTCAAGATTTGTTTATTGTAAGTTGTATTTCTTATTTTATTCATTTTTTGCATATTTACTTAAGTATTTTGCTCCTTTTTCTCATTTTGTTGCTTATTTTTTATTTATATTGTTGATTTTTGTTATTTTGTTTTTACAGTATTATTGTTCATTTTACTCACTTTGTTCATTTTGTTGGCTTGCAGCACCTGATTATTTTGTTCATTACTGTTATTCTTCTTGATTATTTTATTTTTGTGTTCATTGGTTTGGTCTCATTTTAGGTTAGTTTATTCTTTGTTCCATTTTACTCCTCCTCACTGAGCTGTGAACAAATGTAACTGAGTAAAAATGCTTTTTTTCCAGAATAAGAAAGGAAGGGTAAAAAGTATGCTGTAAAAGAACTACTCTCAGAAGTACAGTACATTGTTGGGACAAAATTACTCAATCACATGTAACTGAGTAAATGTGTTTGAGTACACTTCTGATATTTAGTTATATCAATATGATGGTGTGAACTCTAGCGCAAACATCTTCCAGTGCAGCCTGCTTGGGTGCCACACCAGAGGAGTGATTTGTGGAGAGAACTACCCGTTCCATACTGCTCTTCCAGAACAACAGTGAACGTGCCAGTGTTTTCATGGTGTTAACATAGTGTGGAGATATGTCTGGCTACTGCTCCTCCACAGCTGCCACAGTGTGTCATTAAAGTTACTCTTAGAAATGCAGCCAGCGAACTTTACTGCAAAACACAAAGACTCCACCACACGTAACTTTTAAAGGTTGTTTAATGAATTTGATGAGTGGATTTGAGACATTTAATTAAGTTTAAAAGGTTCAGAGAAGTTAATCGTTTTGTAACGTAAAGATTTCCTTGTTTCCCTGGTGCAAAATGCAGAAATATATAACATAGTAAATGGATTCACTGCATTGGCTTTTAAAAAATGGCCAAAGTGCTAGCATCTGTTCTAAATATCTGGTCACACCCAAAGTAAATCTGAACTGTTATGTTTTATATGCTTTAGTGCAGGGGATGAACCATCTGCGGGAAAATGGAGTGGTCCACCGGGACATTAAGCCAGGTAACATCATGCGGCAAGTCGGAGAGGATGGCAAGTCTGTTTATAAACTCACTGACTTTGGAGCAGCGAGAGAACTGGACGATGATGAAAAATTTATGTCTATTTATGGAACTGAAGAGTATCTGGTAAGTCAGTGGATACAGGCCCTGTAAGATATGTGCTGAGATTTTGTACTTTTCCTCTATCAGATTAAGATAAGACCACATGCAGTTTGTCTTGCTGGATCATTTGACTTTGATTGAGTTTGGACTAAGTTTTGGAAAGTACATTTTTTGCCTTTTTACAGTCAACCAGTCAAATACACAATATAGTCTACTTAGCCATACAGTTTTACTGTTCCTGCAGCAGAAACTCTTTTCCCCATTGGGATAATTTACTATAGATAGATACATAGACAGACAGACAGACAGACAGACTTTATTGATCCCACAAAAAGGGGAAATTTACATACAGCAGCGAACTGAGCTCGCGCCTTGCAGTTTGGAGAAAAAGAGGGGAAGGGAGGTGATACATTTTGATTAGAGAGAAAAAAGCACATATTCTCAGAATTTAACTCATGAGTGAGCAAAATTATGAAAAACATAGAAAAAAACCCTGTTATTTCACATATAGCAGACAGTTTCACACATTAACGAAGCAAGGTCAGAGAGAGCTGGGGTGTGTATGTGAAAATGTGCATTATGATCAGTGGCTGCGCTGTGTGTAATCAGTTCTAATAGAAAGTCCAGAATCCTTCCTCAATGCAAATAGTCCAGATCTTAAATGCCATGGTCACACCATGGCTGGCAAACATGTCATTCAGAAAGTTCATCCAGACTCCAAACAAAATATTTTTGAAAGTGGGGGAGTTGGTAAGCAGCCATTCTCCAGCAGTGTCTGCTCCCGGGAGAGATAACAGCCTGTTCCGAAGGCCATTGGGAAGACAATACAAAGATAACCGTCACTTTTACGGAGGCAGACAGCAATTTTGTCTCCTCAATACTCCAATTTAATTTTTTTTTTTGTACCAGACTTCAAAAGATCACTTCTGTTAAGAGAATGCCGCACCTCCGATGTTATCCACTCATTCGATTTACCTCAGAAAATCGTCCACAGTTCGTTTCCAGAGTTCTCTTCCCAACTGCATAATTTGAGACAAAGCTTCATTGGGCTCTACAGCTCTGTCCGGTAACCAGGAAAAATACTTCTATGTTGATAACCAGGAAAAATACCTAAACCAATCAGCATAAATCCTGTTATCATGGTTCCGAATAGATAAATGTCCATCACATCCCCAGTGGACAGCTAGGGATGTGATGGACACATACAGTAAGCACATAAGTTTCCACCGACCCCTACATGTCCAGCAGCCGCTGTCCTCAGGGGACCTTGGGTTCCCCTCAACCCGTCTCCTCCGTGTCAATTTCATTGAAATCCAGCTCATCAATTCCATGTTTTTTGAGCTCAGGGGGGAGATGCTGACAAAGAATGAGCACAAAAACACACCGACAGACACAGCAAGCAGGGAAACGGGGACGGGAGCAGATAGAAATGCGTCCTCTCTCTCTGAAAGCTGGAAGAAGAAGTGGTGTTAGAGAGTGTGTGAACCCTGATTTTTTTTTTTTCTGTATAAATACAACCTAAAATATGATCAGCAGTCACAGTCCTAACAATATAAAGGTCATGCAATCAAATTAAAACAGTAGACATATTCATTTTCTTGTGGAAACCGAAACATATCTCAGCGATGACTACCCAGTTTACAGTAAATGTAAACTCCCACACATTTGTCCTCACTGAACACTTTGTACAGAGAGCTGTTGTTTAGGGTTCTACTTCAGGTTCTCACAGTATTTCTGTAAAACTATGATCAGGACATGACATTTGGTCACATTATTTTGATGTTTGTGTCTTGTTCATTTGCGTTATAATTTTCTAGTTGTAGGACATGTGCACAAATGTGATCAAAGAAATAAATGAGGGCTCTTCTGTGAATCTATCTGGCCTACACATACAGTATGCCCTGACATTATCATGCTTTTTGAGTGCTCACTAGTGGACCGCTCTAATGCAAGGTGTGACTGCAGCCAAGATACACTGTGGATGCATTGAGATCTAATCACTTCGACTATATTACGAGAAGGTCCAGACCAGGGGATGGCAATCTTTGCAATCTATACAGCCATTTTTCTTTCCAGAAAGAAAGAAAAAAATCTTTACATGACACATGACACGTTTTAGCTGGTAACATGTTAACATCCATTTGGTTATTGTTTTATACTTTTTTCACTTTGTTTATTTTGTTCATTTTTAATCCATTTTGTTTACAAAATTGTTCATTTTGCTATATTTTTTCCGTTTTTGTTCATGTCCTTGTTTGTTTTGTTTTTGTTCAATTTATTGATTATTTTTCACATTATTTAGTTCATTTTTTTGTTAGTTTTTAAATTATTTTAATCATTTTCCTTCATTATTTTTGCTCATTTTCTTTATTTTGTTATCTCTATTTTATTCATATAGTTGAATATTTTGTTGATTATTTATTTTTATTATTCTTTTTTATTCATTTATTTATTTATTTCTAGCTATTTTTCTTTAGGTGATTATTTTGAGTCATTTTTGTGAATTTTTTTAATCATTTTTCCGTAATCTTGTAGCATTTATGTTTTTCATAATTTTGTTAATAATTTAGATTTTTTTGTTTTATTTTTGTTATTTTCCAACTTTGTTTTATCTTTGATTACTTAATTTACTGAATTATTTAATCTTTTTTGACTTGTTCATATTTTAGATTTTTTTAGATTAGTCGCATCATCTTTGGCTTAGTTTTTGTTCATTAGGCACTTCATTTCTTCTTTTCTGTTGATTTAGTGTATTTTGCTCATTTGATTTATAATGTGTCATTTCCATCAACCACAGGAGCTACTGGAGAGGGGTTAAAGAGCCACATGTGGCCCTGGAGCCACAGGTTGAACACCCCTGGTCTAGGCCAAGGGTGTTGGTTCTTTGGTACAAACCAGATATTTAAAATACTGTTTCACCCCAGATCACCAGTGTTAACTTTAATTACAGCAGTTGATGCAACTGAAAGCCCAAACCCTAGTCCTGCACTTTAAATACAGGGTCGCCCCCTAGTGGACTTAAATGTTCTCAGCATGACAGACACATCTGAAGGTGCATGTTGTATTTTAATGAATACTGACAACCTGTCTGCCACCGTATCATTTTTAGATCTCAGTACCAGAGGTGGGTAATACTCAAGCACATTTACCCCTTTACATGTGTTTGATTAGTTTATTTAAAAAATGTGCTTCTGGAAGCAGTTGTTTTACAGGATACTTTTTACTCTTACTCAGTTATGTTTGCAATGAAATAAACTGTACTTCTGCTCCGTTGCATTTGGTCACAGCAGAGAGAGTATGAGTAAGAAGCTTCAAATGAACAAAAAATCAATTAAATTTAAACAATGAACAAAATAATACAGTAAATTAACAAAATCAATGCATTGCAATGAATTGAGAAACAAAATAAGCAACAAAATAAGGCAAAATGAAGAATCAAGTAAATTAACAAAAATGAACAATATAAACAGGAAATTGAGCAAAAACAATCAAATAATCACATGTGAACAACAATCAACACAATAAGCAACAAAAATGGAACAAAAAACAAAATAAGCAACAAAGGAATCAGTATGAACAAGTTAAGCACAGTGGTAACAAAAAAGCTTTAATAATAATAATTTTAGCTAACTGAACAAAATAACCAACAAAACTGGACAGAAGTCAACAAAACAGTAACAAAATGAATAAAATAATCAAGAAAATAAACAAAAATGCCCAAAATTCCACACTACAAAGTTAATTACTAGTAGTTATGCATGGGGTACTTTTTTACTCTTACTTAAGTATGTTTATGAGTACTTCTACATGAGTCACCATAATTATGAATCAACAATACTTGACTACTGTTTCCATTTACTCTACTCAGGACAAATCAAGGCATACTATATGCCATTATCATAGTACATGGGCACTAGATAACCATTTACATAACATGTTTTACTTTTAAGTAATCTTCTAAAATAAGATGGGCATAATAAGCCTGTAATGCTGGTTGTAAAGCCAACTGTGTTTCTGCATGGTGCTAAGTTTAACACAATATTTAAAGGAAGTGCTTTGTTTATTTGTGTAGCATCCTGATATGTATCAGTGTGCAGTGCTGCGAAAGCCTCACCTGAAGTCTTATGGAGTCAGCGTCGACCTGTGGAGTATTGGTGTGACGTTTTACCACGCTGCCACTGGATGTCTTCCCTTCACTCCATATGGCGGACCACGCAGGAACAAACCCACCATGTAAGTCAGGAGTAGAGATTTGAGTTTTGAGTATTTCCTTTCAACAGCTGCTAACAAAGTAACCAATATGTTTAGTGTTAATTATGTAGGGTCTTTCCAAACTTTTATATTGACTTTTCCGTCTGAAGTGTCAACTACAAGTGAGACAACAGTGGCACTGAATAAGTATGTGGTTTAGAATAAATAAATTATCACTCAGTTTGAAGAAAAGAAAATTTACAGTGCTGTGAAAAAGTGCTTGCCCCCTTCCTGATTTGTTAGTTTTTTGTATATTTGACACACTTAAATGTTTCGGACCTTCAAACAAATTCAAATATGAGACAAAAATAACACAAGTAAACACAAAAGGCAGTTTTTAAATAAAAGTCTTTATTTTTAAGGGGAAAAAAATGCAAACCTACATGGCCCTGAGTGAAAAAGTGCTAGCCTGTTAAAACATAAATTTATTTTTCTAGGCCTGATTACTGCCACACCTGTCCTCAATCAAGAAATCACTTAAGTAGGACCTGCTTGACAAAGTGAACTAGACCAAAACACCCTCAAAAGCTAGACATCATGGTGCAATCTGGCATAAAAGTAACAGCATTTCAGAAAAAGAACATCATACCAACAGTAAAATATGGTTGCTGCTTCAGGACGTAGAAGACTTGCTGTGGTAAATGGAACCACAAATTCTGCTGTCTACCAAAAAATCCTGAAGGAGGATGTCCGGCCATCTCTTTGTGACCTCAAGCTGAAGCACCCTTGGGTTCTGCAGCAGCACAATGATCCAAAACACAGCAGCAAGTCCACCTCTGAATGGCTTATGAAAAACAACATGTAGACCTTGGAGTGGCCTAGTCAAAGTCCTGACCTGAATCCCATTTAGATGCTGTGGCATGAACTTAAAAAGGTGGTTCATGCTCAAAAACCCTCCAATGAGGCCGAATTACAACAGTTCTGCGTGACAGGGACAAAATTCCTCCACAGTGCTGTAACAGGCCCATTTCCAGTTATGACAAATGCTTGAGTGCAGTTGTTGTAGCTAACGGTGGCCCAACCAGTTATTAGGTTTAGGGGGTAAGCACTTTTACATGCGGGGCCATGTAGGTCTGGAATTCTTTCCTTTTAAAATAAAAACCTTCAGTTAAAAACTGCATGTTGTGTTTACTTGTGTTATTTTGTCTAATATTTAAATTTGGTTGATGATCTGAAACATTAATATGTGAAAAATGTATAAAAACGTAAGAAATCAGGAAGGGGGCAAACACTTCTTCACAGCACTGAAAACTATTCGGTAAATATAAAATAAACAGACATATAATATACTGCACAGACAGATTGTGTGAACATTAATAGGGTAAAGGACATTCACTTTCTTTGTGTGATACTGGATCAGCACAAATATATGTACCATATGTAATATTTTGTCTTAAGTATAAACAGATAGGATGTGATAAGCAAAAAATAAAAATAATTTTTGAGAAACTAGTCAAAGTATGATAAAACATCAGTATATTATCAAGGAGCATGATTTATGTGCTTCATTGCAAAGGTTCAAAATAACCACAGAGAAGCCCATGGGGGCAATAGCTGGAATACAGCGTGTGGAAGACGGGCCTATAGAGTGGAGCTACCACCTACCCCACAGCTGTCAACTCTCACAGTATGTCATTGTACTGCATTACATTACAAAGAACATACATCTAGGTGGTTCTTTGATAACAGCATAAAATACTAAAGTGTTGATTTTTGTCTGTGTAATTCCTCATGTGCAGGGGTCTCAGGGTGCAGCTGGTTCCAGTACTAGCAGGTTTATTAGAGGCTGACCAGCAGAGATGCTGGGGTTTTGACCAGTTCTTCACAGCCACTACAGATATACTGCAGCGGCAGCCAGTTCACCTCTACTGTCTGCAACAGGCCATGGCACATTGCATCTACATACATCATCACAACACGTGAGTCTGCACTGTGAAATTTATTTAGGGCATGTGACATCTGCTCTGTGCAATGAAGGCTAATGATAGTCTTGTGAAGGCCAAGATCTTATGGTGATTAATCAAGAAGTTTATATGAAGGCAACATTTCTGCAACTTATTTGGATTTTTAATTGTAATGATTGTTATGTTGAATGTTTTTATTAGTTCATCTCTTTGAAATTTAAAGATCATATTAAGTATGTACACTTCTTATTTGCATTGCACTACTTACTATCCCACCATTTGTGGAGTGATTTTTCTGACTGATCTAAATATCCATGCTAACTTCCGATATTTTCCGGCTACTTAAAAATGATTTCTCCCCTCACTGCACACAGAGTGTCAGTTTTCTTTGAGGAGGTGGCATCTCAGACAGGTATCGGAGTGCAGCAGCAGCATCTCTTCTACTTGGGTCACGACCTCCCCCTGGAGGGCAACATGAAGGTTGTTAACCTGCCATGTACTTCACCTGCTCGGCCCCTTATTCTGCTCAGCTTTGCACCTGAAGCAAGCACCGGTCTGCCTTTTAGAGAGCGTAAGACACACACTTACCTATACTTTAATCTTGAGGGTTTTTTTAATGTGCCATTCTGTCATGCAAACATTATTCTACATCAGCTGTGTTTACAGTTTTATTTATTTATTTATTTTACTATATAGCAGAGACTCCTGCCATCCCATCCAGATTTGATGTTTTGGCAGACTACAATTTTTCCAAGGTACTGTTCTTTTCATTCAGTCTCAAACTTTGCTTAAATCTGTATGTCATTACAGTCTCATGTACCATGAGCTTCCTGCATGTCATATATTTCTCCCAGGTGATCGTGGGAGTGGTGTACCAGTATCTGAGAATAGTGAAGTTACTGCATATGCACAGGGAGCTGCTGCTGCAAGGATACTACTACTACATGTGAGATGCAAATCCAACTCATCAAGGGTTACATGACTTCACTAAGTGATGAGCCAAGCAGCTTGGTCCACTTAATGACCTCTGTCTCTTTCTTACATTTCTGCCAGGATGAGATTGCGCAGAGACTGTGGAGAAGCCATGCACAGTATCTCAAAGATCACAATCAGACTGCAGTCCTGTTTCAGCGTGGAACACAGGATTCACATACTGTAAGTTTATCAGAAGTTACTCACACAAAAGCCCACTGTCACACAAAAGCACTAAAAATGAACTAATAACATTCACGTGGTATGGTGAACATTATATAACCTCAAATAAGAAAAAGCTTTGACGGTACAACTTGTATTTCACTGTGGACAGTATGAACACAACATATTTCATGCTTTGTTTGGTCCATGTCATTTTATTAGAAAATAATAAGACTTTAAAAATGATTTGCTTCAGAAGGAGGATGTGAGGAGAGGTTTATACTTTCAGGAGGAAAGATCACTTTGAAATTTTCAAAAATAAAGTCTCTCAAACACAGATTGTAAAAAGACTGGATATTCCAAACACTCTGATATTCTGATGGTCGGACTTCTTACTAATCCTGAGTCCCTATCAATCTGTCAGTGGTTTGGGAATCCTGTGGGATTTAGGCACAGTGACTCAAGCTTTTACACATCAGTGTATCCAAATACCAGACACTGCTGTCAATATGAGGATTTAAACTTTGGGGAATTTCTATTCCTTTAGTACTAATGCTTGAGAAACCTTATTCAGAAGATTTCAACAGCTTTATGACATGATGCACACTGCATCTTTCCTCCTGACATCTAAACCTCTCTTCACATGAACCAAATCACATTTAAAGTCACTTGTTCACATCAGTTGTTTACAATCATATTGTTAGATTGCTTTAAGCTATTTTAGTCCTTATTTGCACCAAACTAATTTGTTTGCATTTGTGTGCAAACCTGGATTTGAGGAATGTCAGTGTATTTCCTAATGAAATTTCATTATAAAAACACATCATTAATATAGTAGTTGGTATTTTCCTAACTGTCTGAAATTTTATAATACACAACCAGAGTTACCAGTATTTAAATTTTGTTTTGCTTTTGTCATAGTGTTATAAGGGCACAGGTGGAATTTGTTTTTATTTTTAAAGGATTTACTTGTTTTAGCTTTAATGTAGTTTTCAACTTTTCAGATATGAAGCCAAAAAGCTTGCTTTGTAGAACATGAAAAAAATACCTGTACAATAAAAGAATGCAAGACCAATGTTTATAAAAGTTCAAAACCTTTTTTGACAGTTGTCAAAGTTATTGTTTCTAGTTTTAGTTTGGATCACCCAATAACCTTGTACACAGAAAATAGAAGTTGTACTGGTTTTATAGTGGAATTAAACACACTGACTAAACCTATGTGTGATTCCAAATGCCAGTGGCAGGTTTTCATGGTCAATAATGAGGGTCAAATAAATGTAAGAGTATTTTAATTATAGGTTTTCACTACGAAGAGAAACTGAGCTGCCTTGGTGGAGATCTGCATTCTCTGAGTGCTTTGTAGTTATAGCTTAACTATGGTTGGTTAGTTTAAAAATGAAATCTATATTTAGAATTCTACTGGTATTTGAGGTGGGGCCTGTGCATCTTAGAATTTTGATGTCATAAGTTAAACAAAATCAAAATGTCTTATTTTTCCATTGTGATTGTAGCCGTTTTAAATTTAGTTACATAAACGTAATTGGATCTAAACACAGTTTGAGTTTAAAGATTCAATACGTATTTGAATTAAACACACTGACTAAACCAGTAGCTAACATTTTTGATAGCCTCATATCTAGTGTTTAGTGGATTAGTCATTTTCTTTTCTAACTCTGCATCTCTGTTTCTTAGAAATGCTCATGCTTCAGATTCAGCTGATAACAGTCAGAAGCTGAGGCTGGTAAGTGGCATCAGGAAGCCACATCACAAAACTACCTCGAGTGATGTGGTTGATGGAAGTGGGATGCATTGTTTCATAGTTTTACTCAGTTTATATTATCATCATATTGGCTTAAGAGTACAGACTTCTTGTTTGGAAAGCTATCATAAGCTGACCATAAGCATGTCTTTAAAGGAAATCCTAAATTCCCATTAGTTTCAGTAGGTTTTACAAAATAATGACAACATGGCAGTGTCAATGTAAAAAATATAATACAGCATGATGAATCACATATGTAGTTTAAGTGTCAAAATCCTCACCTGTCAGGAAATACCCAATATGTCCAGAAAAGCCCATGTTTTCTTTGATTTCTTTCCATCCAGGTCCATGAGCACCTACCTATCTACTCTGCAGGCATTCAGGAGTTCCAGGACCGTCTGGACCATCTGCTGATAGAAGAGGCTAAGTTAACCGAGACCCTGGCCAGTGACAAGAGGTACATGAAGAAACCAGGAAACCAGACTCTATGGAAGGATCATCAGTGGTGTTTGATCTTCCACATTTTGTCTCCTACAGCTGTCAGAAAATGGAGATGCTGCTCCAGAAGATAATGGCAATTCATCAACACTATCGTAAAGACAGGATGATAGGCAGTATGTGTGTTTTCTGTTTGTATCTACTCAGCAGGTCTTGCTCTTTTCACCTTCATTTTTCACTACCTAACACTTTTTTTCTTTGATTTTTTTTTTTCGTAACAGAGGTGCCTTACAATGATGAGCAAATCCACAAATTTGAAAAGTGAGTATGTGCCTCAGATCATGGATGTTTGTCCAAACAACTGCTGCTCTGCTCACCCAGCCTGTGAAGGTGTTATTCTGAAATCCTGTTATCTGCTTGTGACTCTTACCTTGCCAGAATCCACCTGTCGTCCCACATTAAGCGAGTGAAATCTCTCTTCAGAGAGGACTGTGTGCAGAGATACAGAGATCTTTTGGCCTCAACAAAGACATGGAGCAGGTTAGAAATACTGATCCCACAGTGTCCAATCTGGGCCAAATTCACTGCAGCAGTTGTCATTCTAAACATTCAATCATCAGTGTATATGAAGAAGATTAATGCAGGACAGTAGGACATTGTTGTTCAACATTTTTACTCTGGATTGAGTAAATGCTCAGATTACATGTTTTATCAAGTTACTGTATACTGTATGTTTTATTACTATTCCTCATCTCAAGTCATTATTACCTCCACCAAGGTAGTTTATTTATTCATCTGGTTGTTCACAACATAACTTGAAAAGTTATGAACAGATTTGGATGAAATTTTCAGGATATGTCAGATATGGCACAAGGGCCAAATCCATTAGATTGCGGGAGTGATTTGGATCATCATCTGGATCCAGAAGATTTTCAAAGGATTCTTTACCATTGTGAGATAGGGCCAGATTAAACATTTGTCCTTGTAACGCCACAGATAACACCCAGAATTTAGACAAAAACATAGGATATCATCATAATAGATTCAACCTACAAAGTTTAATCCACATACAGTATGAACAATATTCCAGATATAGTGATTCAGAATGCTCATACAGTACTTACCAGTACCGAGGAAAAATAGCTACCATAACATAGAAAATAAAGCTATAAACATGAAACTGACACCAAATTGTAGTGGAAAGTCTGCTGATTCAGTAAGGTGCCCATGGATTATATCTTCAGTATTTTCAGAGCTAGATCCAGGAGAAAACCTCAATTATGGAAATATGATTTTTCATGAGTAACTATTGAACTAATAGTGATATGTATGTGATTCTAAATGCCTCCATTAATGAGGGTCAAATAAATTTAAGAATATTACTTTTGGGTGTAATAACATTATGGGGGAAATGAGCATACAGTAGGTCCAAATGATAATGGTAGGTCTGCACTGCTTTCTAATTATAGCTTGACTATTATTGGTTGAAATTTTAATTCTACATTTAGACGATTGTGAAAAACTTTCTGCCTCCTCCTGGGTTCTTCATTTGCTTGTGTGCAGAGGCAATAAAGTGCAACATCATACTTCACTTCAAATCTTGCATATTGAAGCTTTAAAATTATGACAGCAATGATGATAATAATAGAAAACAAATAGAGAAACAAACCTCATAGATCAAATGAAAAGCCACTGTACATTAAATAACAAATAAGAAATAATACCAAAATCCTCCTTCCTCTCCTTTCGGCTGCTCCCCTCAGGGGTCGCCACAGCGAAATACCAATGATTCGCATGTTTGATCTGGCATAGTTTTTTGTCGGATGCCCTTTAAAAACTGAATGAAACAAAACAACTAAACCATAAAGAATAAGTCAAAACCAGAATAAATGTATGTATTACTATGGAAAAGATTTGATAGCAGTTCCCACTTTACTGTTTCTCTATTGAAGTCAGTAACACTTGAAACACACTGTAAAGTCTGTAGCTATTTAATTGAATACTTATTGAATACTCCCTACTTGTTTTTGCAGTGTTTTACAACAGATGCAGACCCGACTACAGGACTTCAGCTCTTTCTCCACAGCCTTGTTGGCTGATCTGGACATGTGTGAGCAGCGTCAGAATAAGGTCAGTAAATTACAGGTACATTATCCTTTTTTTTAAAAACTAACTACAGTACATGGGAAATTTTTAAAAATGAGGAATATTTAGGATTGTTCTTGAATGACTTTGGTCATGTTCATGACATCAGTCTTATAGTGAGTCAGCTTTACGATGAACATCTCATCTGTCTCATCAGGCTCTGGACCAGATCCTGTATAGTCTACACGCTGACAAAACAGGCCATCAGCCTAGAATTACACCGAAGGACAAGGAACATATGGTTTCTAGGTGTGTGTTTGAGTGTCTGTGTGTGTTTAAAATGGAGGCGACTGTCCGTATGATATATCCTTATTTAAATTTCTTGTAGGATGCACCATCTGAAGCAGGAAATGGAGATACTGGTCAGAGAACTACAGTGTAATAACGACATTATAGAGAGGTGGGTAACATCACCAACTTCCTACCAGTAAATGTTTTCTGTTCATCAAAACTCTCAAACAGTGACACAGTAAGTAGAACATGGGTTGTTTTTTGTTCTGCAGTTTGGGAGCAGTGAACTCAGAAACAGCTGTGGGTCCAAGTCCAGCTCGACCTTCTACGCTGTGACACATCCTAAAACTAAATACCAAATAAACTACAATTTTACACATTTTCACCCACCAGCAGTATGAAACAGCTCAGGATCATTTACTGGACCTTCCTTTGAGGCTGCAGTGTGTGTTACATGAAGAGGAAGCATCCAAGACAATCAATACACTATGAATATCAATTTGAAGATTAGATGCACAGAATGCGAAAGGAGGAAATGCTACTGACGGATTTTCATCTGTGTGTGTGTTGTAGCGGAGTACAGCAGCTCAATACAAACCTCATTAAAGCCTTTACTGTTATTGTATTCCTAATAGGATCCTACGGTGATGGACTGTCAGTACAAACCAACCTGAATGCCAAGTCAAGTGCTTCAGTTTTGTTTTCATTGTGTTTTTACTTTGTATTTCAAACATTCTGGTGACCTTTAAGGACAAGCTTAACAAAACTGACTCTATCTGTTTTATATGTGTGTGTCTATATGTTTGTGAATCATTTCTGATCAGCTGATGGGGTTACCCTACTTGTACTCTGTTCAGTGACTGATTACATCCTGGATTGTCTGTGTCATCAGACACAGAACATTTAAATTCTGATGCTGCATTTGTCTGATGATGAGAAGTTATTTCCTGTATTTTATCATCTGTAAAAGAAATGTAACCAGGGAAACTTGACATTCACCACAGCTTCTTCTTTAACATACAGTAGCGCATGAGGGGATCATGCCAGTGACATTACAAATACTTCAGTTAAATGACATTATCCAGTGGTTCATATTTGGGGAAACCCCAGGGCTTTCTTTTTGTTTATGACTTGTGATGTATGAATTTAGAAAATGTTATAATGTGGTTGATTAGAGTTAACTGGAACTTGGACTTTTTGTCAGCAGAAATTGAATATGGTAACATCTAATTTGACAAAGTAAATAGACTAGTAAGAACAAGTACTGTACTTCCCAGTTGTCGTCTTACAGCAGCCATATACTGTACTGTACTTGTGAAAATGAATCACAGTGTTTTAAATGAGTCAGGAATGTCAAAGATGATACTGAAACATAAAATAATGCAGTTAGGTCTAAAATGAAAGGTTTTAGACAGATCGTCGAACACAACTTAGCTGTGATGTCACTGCAAAGTACAGAGAAAGAAACTAAAAGTGTTTTTCTCTTGGTTTGTGCAGAAGTGGTGTGGGTGTCCTCGGGGCTTTCTCAGTTTTGTCAGGGGGATGAGCCTAGCTGTATGTGTGGCTTTATGTGGCTCATATGACATGCTTTTGGCAAAATGGAAAGTTTTAGAACTTTTCTGTAACTGGCCCACACAAACAAGTGTGATATTGTACTTTCATGACCTAAACAGTGTCACTGTGCTACACTGTGGTAATACTATGAGGCATCATTTATTGAGTGAATTTAATAGTTACATTAGACGTTAAAGCAATGTCTTCCAAACTTTTGTAGTTCAACCCCAGAAGATACAATAAATGTATAGTCTCATGGGGAAACATGCAATCATTTTCTCTGTATTCTTCTTTGTTATAGTAAAAGAGCAGATGTGTAAAAGTCATCAAAATAATCACTAAATTTATAAAATGAACAGAATAGTAAGAAAAATGAACAAAAAATGAAAAGTTATAAATGAACTGTGAGACAACCCTCCTGGCCTTGACAAAAAGAGTGCATTAGAACTAATTCAGAGTTTGATTTTAAAAGATGTAAGAAAGAAAAACGTGTTAACTTAAATCAAAGTTATGTTTCCATTTATAATCACTTTTCCGCTTATGATCATTTCAGCATCATACACATACATATTGAAATAGAAGTCTACGGCTCACTGGTTATAATGTATGTCAACCTGTATTTTAACCTGTGAACCTGTATTTGTTTTCTGTCTGGTTTGTTCAGATTCACCATCTGTGCCTGTGGCTTCTGGGTTGGTTCTGTTAAAGTGAACCCTACTTTCAGTCCAAGTGGTTTCAGAGGATTGTTACTAAAGTTAAATATATGCTACAGTCAATGTCTGATAGAAATAGTAATAAAATAACAACTAATTACAGTGTCTGGTCAAAAATTGCAGGTTTCCCACCGGTGAAATAGTATAGGGGAGACTGGGTATGGTTGTAACATGGGGACTGTGGTAGCACCACCGATTCCACCGATTTCAGTGTTTATCCACCTCCTCCTCAGTCTCACATGGGGGTTGTCAAGGCTGGAAACAGACACATGCAGATATTATTGAGAAAAAATAGATTTTGACATAAGAAAGTAATTTTTTGGAGCAACACTAAACTTTATTTAGTACTTTATTTAGTAATCATATGTTTTATAGTAAATTTAAATGTTGTTTGTGAGGTAAAATATGATGCATTTCCCTCCTGCTAATTTCAAACCACTATCCTAAGGCTAAACAGTGGCTGACGGGGGAGGGGTGGGTTGCAATATATATATTAAAAGTGTTACAGCCTTCCCCTTGCGTCAAACTAAAAAATAATTTCTTAATTTTATACATTTTACAACATGCTGAGATGCATTAGACTCATTTTCATTCTCTTTCTTGATTATTTTGCTCAACTGCATTGAAGCATATTCTCTGTTTCTTGTCTCTGTTACAACTTTCCCCAAAATGTGTTACATTCATATCGGTAGTGGGGTAGGTTGTAACAAAGAAACACCCTGTATTTGACATAAACACACAAGGGCTGTGATATTATTGTAGGGTTTTGAATCGGTAACGTTTGTACGAAACAAATATGGATATTTAATTTAAAAGTTTGAGAACTGTAGCTCAAAAATTCAGTGAGATACAGGGGCTGAAGTCAAAAGTTTCCCCTCCTGAAAATGTGAAAAAATCTTAAAATGATGTGAAGTGAAGGAGCAGGCATTAGCGCGCGCTCCTGTCGCTTTAACGCGAGCGCGCCCACGGCTTTAAAACTGTCACCTCGTGCGTCACCGCCACGGGCGTGTGTAGAGTTTACACACAGGGTAACAACACACACCAGTTCCACACACCTGACAGGTCCACACGTTCCAGGGAACGGGAGGATGGCGACTGTGAGTGTGGTGGGACAGCAGCCGCCTCCTCACAGACTGGACTCAGAGCCGCAGCTGCTCCTCGTGAAATTAACCGGCGGCGTGAAGAAAATCCAAAGGAAATCGTCCTGGGAGAAGATGATGTTCAGGAAGAGCTCGGCGAGTAACAGCGAGTGCCGATCGACTCCTGAGACTCAGCCAACGTGCCCGGGATCAGCGCAGAAAGCGGCGGTGAGAGACAGAGGGATGCCCGGCGGAGGATGCAGAGCTCGGACTGCGCCACGTAGCCCGGACGGAGACAGAGAGGACACCGGGCACGTCTCCCGAGACTGCAACAGCAACATCCATTGTGAACACAACACTAGTGACCAAAGACGGACTTCACTCAAGAGACCCGGGGACAGTGCCATGCACACAAGCACGTCGGTTGCAAATGGACACAAAGGAGCGCACCGGCACAGAGGCGCTGCACCGAGAGGGCGTGAGTCCCGGGACTTAGACGCCGGTCATCAAACCGTCTCCTTCGTGTGCACACTAGGAGAGAGTGGAAGTCTGCCGCTGGAGAGACTCACGCAAGGCAGGACGGGAGTGGTGAGATTGGCCCGCACCGAGCCACCCCGCAGGGAGGCCTGGTCCATCTTCACGGAGGCGGCGGACCCGCGGGTGAAGCCCGAAAAGGGCGAAGGACATCGATTCGAAGCCAAACCCGTGACGCAGGACTGGTGTGATGTCTGTAGCTGTCAGATCACTGCACAGGCACTCAAATGTCAAAGTAAGTAGACTGAGTGGTGTGTTCAGGGTCTTCAGTGATGCTCTGTATGTTTTGACCTGTTTTTCCTGGTATTTCCTTATTTTCAGTAGTTATTTCTGGTCTTTTCCTTAATGAAGCCTCTATCTAACAGCAGTGTATCCTTAAAGCATCTTATTTATAGGACAAAGTGGGATTATTCCATAAAGAGTATTAAAATTCTACTACAGTGCTGTATGCTGTGTGTTTACACAAAAAAACATGCATGCGCCATGACAATGAGAGAAATCACTAAGCACAGTAGCCAAGCCCCTTCCACGGAAAACCCATTATCTTGCCCTTCCAGATTTGCCTCCCAGAGTTTTCAGTCTGATTTGTAGCTTGGCTCAAAGAGAAACAATAGAATTTATAGCGGTGCATTGTGGGGATGTAGAAGCGCAGTGTCTCTAGGCTCACAGTTAATGAGTCTGGATACACAGAAAGCGACTGGCATTCCAGAGTGATGATAAAGGACATTTTCATATATTGGATGACCTCTTAAGGTTGTGGATTTCTTCATACACTTTTTTAGAGCGTTTTAGAGCTGACAGATTGTAAACTAGTGTGAGCTACTCAGACTGATGAGATCACATCCACCTGCACCGCTCTGGGACTCTCAGGGAGGTGAGGCCAAGTTAGTTTGACCTGGCAGTTTGGATACCTGTTTGATCAGGCTTGAATACATACTTGTACTCACATATTTATGTTGCTGGAAACACTGAGCTCAGCCTGACTAGTTTTTGTGTGTGAACTTGTTTCTCTGTGAACATACAGTAAATGCAGGCATGATCTGTGTGTCTTTGTGTGTCTGCACTGGGTTGCTGAGTTGGCATTGTGTCAGCAGCACTCTGTCACAGCCACGCTGCAGCTGCAGAGCACTGCAAGATGAAACGACTGAGGAGAGTGTAGAATGTGAGGAAAGCAAAGGATACATTAAAATGACGATGGCAGCTGAGGGGAAATAAAAAGAGAAAGGGAAAGGATGACTAGTGGTTGGAAACAGGACTACAAAAATAGTGGAAAGATGCCAAGGTGAGGTAGAGGGAGACAGGCTGATAGGAATGAATAAAAGCAAGAACACGAGCAATGGGAAGAAAAGAGCCAGCGTGAGAGATGGATGGAGGAAAGAACAAGAGTTCGCCCAGCACTGCAGAGCTGTCTGATTTAGTGTGCTATCAGCAGGAACTCAGTGGAGCGAGAGCAGAGATTACTGGAGCACTATTCACACACATCAATACACAAGTAAAACGCACATGAACATAGTCATGAGTTTCTTTATAGCCCAAGAACTTCAAGAACTTCAGACTAATTGGCTGTAGTTTTATGCTGCCAGGAGCTGACCTCCGGAGTGACCTAAGCCTTCTCCTCTCATTTCTCGGAAAACATGGTTGTCACTGGGACATGTATGGCACAGACTACAGATATAGGCATTTTGGGATATTTTTTCTGGGGAGAAACATAACCAAAAACTGCTAAAATAGAATCAGCACACACACATACACACATTCTTTTAACTACACCCAACAAATGACAGGGAGCAAGAGACGGAGGCCTTGCAACCATAAACAACCGTCTTTGTATGTCTTTGTCTTGCTGTGTCTGTGGCTCCCACGCCGTCTTGAAGTCTCAGCCTATCTGTGTTGACTTTGCTGCATATAAAGCTTATAGAAACATCCAAGCAGCTCCCCTGGGATGCGGTCATTGCAGTGATGTGGTCTTGCCCTACAGTGGCATCTGTTAGTCCTACTCGACCTTTCTTCTCCTGTCGGCTTTCATCTGTACTCATCTTGTTTTGAATATGTATTGCTCCTCACAGGGGTTAGATGGGAGTTTGATGAGGGGTTTTGCCATGCTAGAGAAAATCCCACCTTATATGCATAAATATAACAGCTCCATGTAGCACTACAGCTTAATGTGGCGTGAAATAATGTAGCATGTGAACAAATGTGACAGTGTAGACATCTATGTGAGCTTCATATGTCAGCTTTATGGGCATTAAACCCTCCTTTATCCTCTTTTTTTCACTCTGCCATGCAGGCAAAATAGAGCAGGGCGATACAGTCAAAAATGCTCCCATGATACAAATTTTGATATCAGTCAAATGTCAACAGTGGACATTTTAAATGTCAGATAATCTTCATTTTTATTTTATCCATCCATTCAAGTTGGACTACTAGTCCTGAGTGAAAGTTGAAGACACCAGACAATTATACCTGTATGTGTGTAAATAATTTGGAAAAGAATCAAAAAGGTTAAAATGTTCAAAAAGGCATAAAAGAGGAAAAAAGACAAAGAAAAAAAAAGTAAAACAATATTAAAAAGCAAGTAAAATGACATGAAAGATGCAAAGAATACATATGAGAATAAAAACACATAAGTGACATAACAGACACAAGGAGACGTTTCTGATTTTGTAATTTTTAGAACGTTTGTTCTAAAAATATGCATGTTTTGTTCACGGGGTCTGTGACTTGCGGCTCCAGGGCCACATGTGTCTCCTCAGCCCCTCCCCAGTGGCTCGTGCAGCTGTGCCCAGTGATCCAAATAACACATTGTATTAAATCAAAATTAACAAATAATCTTTAAATCAACAACAGGAAGAACAAATGAGCTCGATAATGAACCATAAATACAAAAAACTGGAGGGGGGGGATCCACACAGTTAACAGTATAATCAAATAAATGACCAAAATAAGCACAGTCATGAACAAGCAAAACTGAATAAAATAATCCAGAATGAAGAAAATAATAAGGAAACTGAACAAATATTCACAAAAATCACCAAAATAAGAAATTTAATTGATGGAAAAAATAAAAGCTGAACAAAAATAAGCAACACAATGACATTTCCACAAAATTAACAATAATCAACTAAAAATAATCACAAAAAGCAACATTTTTGCAAAAATGCCTAAAATGCTAAACAAAATGAACAAAGGAGAACAAAAAATTGACCAAATGATCTATCAAAATGATAAAAATTACCAAAATAATCAATAAAATGATTAATAAAGTACAAAGCAATCAGGTAAATGAACAAAACATTAGAATAATCAAACAAAGTGAATAAAATTCACACATGAATAAAGAAAATGAATAAAAATGAATGAAGTAAAAATACATATTCAACACACTGCCAGCTAAAATGTGTATCATATGACTTGTATGTATTTTTACTTTCTGTCTAAAAATGTCTCTTTACATTGTAAAAGGGGCTGACCCCTGCCATAGGAGGAAGTATATTTGTATTACATGTTAACAATATAAATTTGTGCAGGAACGTCTTTGTGTGAGTGCTTTTAATAGTAGGATTCTGTCCAGGAGATGTGATTGTCCTCTCTTCATACTGTGGTGTTAGGAAAGCAGGAGAGGGCGTTTGGGGTGGTGGTGGGGGTTTGG
>JAQQAE010002047.1:0-23318 GCA_029823295.1 Pseudamia nigra
ACCCTCACCCCCACCTCTGCATGCTGCTGATGCTGTTGTTTTTGTGTCAGGTCTCTCTTCTCCGTCCCTTCGTCTCATTCAGCGCCGACTTGGGCTCATGGTGTTAACTGGTTGTTAATTAAACAGACTTTCTCCACATGCAGAAACCAGCTCCGTCAAGGGAAACGAGCCTAATGAGATTATCTATCAGGGCTGTCTAGACACCCAATACACAACCCCCACCCCGACGGCCCCTCAGGCAGCAGGAGACGCCCCCAGGTGAAAGTTACCTGCAGAAAACCTGACTGACTGAGCCTTATCATCACACCATGATGGGTTTACACAGAGCTTCCCACCTTCTTTGTGACTTAGCTGAGGGTGAAAGTATGAATGTAGGGGAATGTAAACAGGGCAGGAGAGATATTTATCATTTAATATCATTTTATGGTATTTAAGTCAGTGTAGCGGATAAATATATCCAGTTTAAAAATAAAAAATATATTGATATTCAGTCAACATTTGAAGAAAATACTGCTGGTTTAGAAGATACATCAACCAAATGTCCAAAAAAATAATAAAACTGAGCAAAATTATCAACAAAATGAATAGAAACAAGCAAAATAAAGGATAGAATCAACAAAAAGTAGAAGAAAACTATCAATAAATATCAGTAAGATGGCATCGGTTAGCAAAGTACTCAACAGAATGAACAGCACGACATAACAACAAAATAAATAAATCAAAAATAACAACATGAAGAAAAAGGATCAAAATTATCCAAAGAAAAATTAGCAAAGAAATCAACAAAATAATTTTCAGTTGGCAAAACAATTCATGATAAATTAACAAAATGATCAGGAATGAATAGAAATTAACAGTAAAATATTATCACCACCAACAACATGAATGACAAAATACCAACATGAAGAAAACATTTATAGAATTATCAACAATACAACCAAAAACTGTCAAAATTAAACAAAAAAAAATTTGACAAAATGAACAAAAACATTGATGAAACAGTTTTTGAAAATGAAAAACCCTGCAGAATTAACATCCGAAACCAAACCAGTCCATGAAATATCAGCAGGATGAAGGAAAATGAACAAAATTCTCAACAAAGGAAAGTAGCAAAATAATCCACGAAAATTGGCAGTCAACAAAATGAGCAAAGTAATCAACAAATATCAATAGATTCAACAACATGAACAAGAAATGCATAAAATTATCAAGAATATGAACACATACTCAACAAATGCTGACAAAATGCATTGGCTGGCAATTCAGTTCAGTTCAACAAAATATGAAAAGAAAAAAACATCTGAAAATGATCGACAAAATAAACAGTAAGTAACTAAGTGATCAAGAATATGGCAACAAAATGAGCAAAACTAATCAATAGAATATCAACCTAATGAACAGCATGAACAAAAAACAACAAATTTATCAATCCAAATAAAAATTAATAAAATGACTAGCAATATAATCAAAAAACTGACAAAAATGAATTAAAAATTAACAAAAATGAGCAAAATGACAAAAAACAAAAAACATCCAGCAAAAAATCAGCAAAAATCAGGAAAATGAACAATCAGTCGCCCTAAATTCTCTTAAAATAAAGCATTTTTTTTTTTTTACCTTTACCTTTACTTTAAAATAAAACCTTGGATTTCAGATAACCCACTCCACTTTAATGAATAATACTGAGCTTTTACCACATTGCACAAGCACACTAAATGGTATTTTTATGTGTGGTGATGTGTGTGTGAATGATATTTACACAGATTTATGTGCCCCTGTGGCCCTGAATCTGCAACAGGGAAATGCGTCCATATTTGTTTTAAAGTCTCTTAGCAGTTAATAAACATACATTTCCTCCGTCCCCCTTCCTGTGGGGACGATATCAAGGCTCTGTTAAGTCTCTTTGATTTCCCGTGCCCTCCAATCACAGTGGGACACTCACTCATCATTGTGTCACTTCAAAGCCTGGGAATGGCCCTGCTGACCCCACCCACTGCAGGGCTCCCCTTAAAAGTCACGGTCACCCCATCCTATGAGGCTGGACACCTTGGGAAGATCTGCTGCTGCAAGAATCCCTGATCTCCTGACTTCATTCTGAGCCGCTGGATGTTTTATTTCTGACTTAAAAGGGAACGAGAGCTGACCTGAACAGATTTGGATATCACTCGTACGTGGATTTCATATTGGCCTCCTGTGCATGAACATTTTCAAGGATTTGGAGACTGAGAATGCAGTCCATCAGAGGTGAGCGACCACTTTTTCTGCATTGTACCCAAGGTTTTTATATCAGTCACTTCAGTTTTGTTCTCATTCTGCAACAAAGTCAAGTCCATCTTACTTCTTCGTGTTTTCATTGTGATCATATTATGCTCTAGACTTAAAGGCCAACTTCAGTGGCCCTCCTCCGTCCTCCATGGCTGCTGGTCCTGATGCCTACCTGCAGGGAAACATCCGAATGACTCTGGAGGACACTGAGCTCTGGAAAACCTTCCATGACATAGGAACAGAGATGATCATCACCAAACCGGGCCGGTAAGAAGACAGAGACAAGGACATTTAATGCACAACTTCTGAAGAGATAGGGGAATTCATCTGGGTGCAATACAAGCCATAAAACATTATAATGCTTGATACATGATTGAAAGATGAAGAAAATACAGAAAGTATGGATTTAGTGTCTGAAAGTGTGCATTAATATGTTATTTTGAGGGAAAATGACAAAAGAATTTCAACAAAATGAACAAAATTGTTAATCATTATCAACAGAAATAAGCAAAAATGTTTAACAAATGCATGTAATACAAAATGCAAACATAAAAATGCCTTTTTATTACTTGATTTAAAAGGAAAATGCATTTCAACACACACACACACACACACACACATATATATTCTTTTCATGCTGTTTTAGGTGGATATTTTATAGTTAAATCTGATGTGCTTCCATAGAATAAAAAAAGAATGAACAAAAAGAATGAGCAAGAAATATCAAAATCATCCACAGCATGGCACAAAAGTCACCAAAATTATCCCCACAAGAACTGGCAAACGTTAGCCATAGTTTGACAAAACAATTAAAAGACAAACAATAATTTTTCAAATAATCAGCAAAACATCAGTAAGGTAATAAAAAATAAGCTAATTTTACAGCAACATACACAAAAATGAGCGATATAAACAAGAAATGGCAAAAGAGCTAAATATTATCAAGATCAACAGAAATGAACTCATTTACCAACAAAAGGCTCAAAAATGGACAAAAATATGAGGAAAATAAACAAGACATGGCAAAATAATTGACAAAATATCAACAAGATGAACAGAAATTAACTAATTTATCAACAAAATGCACAAACATGGGCAAAAAACGAACACAATTAAAAAGACATGGCAAAACAATTAACAAAATAGCAATGAAATGACCCAAATGATCTTCAGACTTGAACAAAATAAGCTAAAACTAGAAAAATAATTAATGTCGATAAAAAGTATCAACAAAAGTAACAAATACGCATAATAATATGAAATAAAAAAGCGCATATGCAGTGTCTGAAATTCATTGTAACATCTTACCTTGTCGATGCATTTAAAAAAAATTTTTTTTTTTACAATAAACACAGGCGGATGTTTCCACACTGTAAAGTCAATCTGTCTGGACTCATTCCGTGTGCCAAGTACATCCTCCTGGTCGACATGATCCCTGTGGACGGATTCAGGTACAAGGTAAGTCACTCATCTCACTGATTTACGCTCAAGCAGCATCATCGAACATCCTGAAAATACAAAGAATTTGATTCCGATCATTTATTAGTCCAACACTGGGTAAATTTACTGTGTTACAGCAGCCAAAAAGCAATAAAACTCTTATGTATATTAGGAAATACAGTGATAGCGAGCACTAGTAAACTCAGAGACATAAACACAGACATAAAGCACTGTGCAAAAATATAAGTTGCTTCACTGAAAATGGTCAAAATAGTTCCTTCTGCAAGATAATCTTGTAATAATTCAATTTGAGTGGGTAAACAGCGATGGCTTCATGTTTCCAAAATGCACAAGACGACACGGTTTTTACCTAAAAATACCCTCAAACTGCACAGACAGAATCATTTTGCAGTGATACCCAAACATTAAAGCTCACTGAAAGTTTGCATTTTGAGATGAATAATTGATTTTCAGCAATATTGTTCAAAAATAAAACAAAACACAGACTTGGCTTTGGCCACATATTCCTCCAGCTGTTCCCCCAGATAGGACTTGACCCCCTCCCCTGACTGTGACCCCCCTCCTTCTCCTGACATTGTACATCAAAGGGTGCTATCTCTTCCTGTTTTTCTATCCCCTGCTGGGAGCCCACTGTACTACCCCCCGTCTCTGTGGGTGGTACTGACCAGTCAGCACTCGCCACCCTCACTGTGGGAATAGAAGGTGAAGCTGCTGTGTAAATCACCTTCTTTCTATGACAGATTAGCCTAATGGTGCCCTGCCTGTCTGTCTGCCTGTCTGTCTGTGTGTCTCCTTCCTTTAGTGGAATAAGGAGAAGTGGGAGGTGGCAGGAAAAGCGGAGCCTCAGCCTCCTTGCAGGACTTACCTCCACCCCGACTCTCCAGCCCCAGGGAGCCACTGGATGAAGCAGTCGGTGTCCTTCCTCAAGCTCAAGCTCACCAACAATACACTCGATCAACATGGTCATGTAAGTAAAAAACACCCGGAGTCAAAAGATGAGGCAGGTGGGAGGTTTAAAAAAAAACAGACAGAATGAGCTCTAATGAATCCACATCCTTCTGCAGATCATCTTGCACTCTATGCATCGCTACCATCCGCGCTTCCACATCGTTCAAGCAGACGACCTGTTCAGTGTCCGTTGGAGTGTTTTCCAGACATTTTCCTTCCCTGAGACGTCCTTCACAGCAGTCACAGCCTATCAGAACACGAAGGTCAGCTCTCCTCAGTGCAAACCACTCCAATCTCCTCGGTGGATAGTCACACGACAGAGTGTTTAACTGAGCTCATGTTGTTCGTTACAGATCACAAAACTGAAGATCGATCACAACCCGTTTGCAAAAGGTTTCCGAGATGAAGGCACGAATAAGAAAAGGTGGGTAAAAATCTGCCATGCCTTTGTAGGTATGGCTCAGCAATTTGCAGTTAAAAGTGATGATTGTTTTGTCTGAATTTCTTATGTTCTCATGCAGACGTGCAAATAAGAACCCAGACTGCCTTGAGAAGAGAGCCAAAATGAGTGAAATCATGACCAGAGACTCTGAGGACGACAGTCCTCAAGGTACCGACTCACGACTCTCCTTGACTTCACTCCTCTCACTTCTCAACATAACAGTGAGTCTAATGATTTGCATTTTCTCAGATTTCTGCAGGTCATCATACGAAGGATTTGATGGAGATGAAGGCGATCTGCCCAAAAGGAAAGATGGTGATGCTGTTAAAGAGGAGAGTTACTCCCCGTGGGCTGCAGACAGAGACCACGGTGTGAGGACCGAGTCTCCTACTGGGACGGACGCCAGGGACATGTACAACGCAGAGCAGCTGGTCCCGGCTTCGGCCTCCTACCAGCCGTACAGGTAGATACTGATGACATGATGTCCCGCATTATGTTGTATTATGTTAACATTGCTTATAGTTTAATACCATTATGTTGCCCATGAACAGCACAGACCAGCAGGCTGTTATGCATTCCAAAACAAAGTAAGGAAAAATCCACTTACAAAGTTAAAAAAAAAAAAGAAGAATTGCAAGAAGTGCATTGTTGCCATTTCACATAATAATTTATGGACAAAAAGTGCATTGAGTCTTAATGTCTTTTTAAAACTAACTTCAGTGTTAAATGTACAACGTGAACAATGTAGCACACAAAAAAAAACCCTCCCTAACCTCACCACATCCATCCAAGTGAGCTTTAGAGCCTGCAGTGACTGCAAAAATATGACAGCCCTCAGTAGACTCAGTGTTTGAACTGTGCTTCCTGACATACTGTAGAAATGTGGCGAAAATGGCTGACTCTCAGGTAACAAAAACGTGCTTATTCGCAAACTTATTCACACTAATTAAAACATTTTCTTGACTTTTATATTCCTTTTCTGCAAATATGTCCCTCTAAATTCTACACACTGCATCTTTAGTGTGTGCCATAAAGGATCAATACCTAGTGCTGGTGTAACGTATTTTGAGGAGATGTGATCTGGTATGTTTCCCATTTTGATATTTCACCCCATCCCCAAATAAAACACAAACTGACCATCTCTTTTATTTTCCTTCAGATTCCATGAGTACGGCAAGTCACCCTCGCCCTCCTCCAGCATTGGCAGCAGCAGTGGTGCCTCAGGACGCAGCAGCTTTGAGTCCAGAGTCCCTGATGTTGCCACAGTACCTGATCATGACTCTTCAAAGCCCCGAACACATGAGGTTGGGCCTTCATCCTGTGGCCCGCAGCCCCTCCCAGGCCCCCAGGACTACACCGGGGTCCTCAACATGACCATGGCCCAAGCTGGGAAGCCCGGGGTGATCAGCCACCATATCTACAGCCCCTACGGCACCGAGCAGCCTCTGGGTCAGTGGAGCAGCCCCGGTCCTGCCCAGTACCCTCCTCCTCACCCCCTGACGGCTGACTACACCACGCAGGCCGTGCACCATGGCTATCACCATGGCAACATGGCCGACTGGAGCCAGTACCCACTGTTCTCTTATTCCTGCTGGTGAATGAGACGTCACTGTTAACTGACTCAATGTGACTTTGCTAATGCTGCTGATCGACCATCTTGAGGAAGGCTCATCCAGTGCTCACAGCTAGGAGAATGCATGCCCAGACAAGACGGAGAGCCAGAGGCCTGTGACGAGAATAGAAAAATTGAGAAATAAAAAGACGTGAGGAGCCGCCTGTCGATGTCTTCTGTTCCGACTGGCAGGCTCCAGTTATACTGAGTGCAACTAAAGTGTGCTATGCCTTGTAGAATGATTGTTTTATTGTTGAAATGTCTATTTATTTTGTATTTCAGCTCATATTCAGGTGTAAATATTATTTTTATAAAAAAGACTAAAACATAAGTGTGCAATTTATTTCTGTCTTCTACATGTGATGTGATCTGAAATAAAAATGTAAAAAACTCATTACTTGCGTCTTCCTTTATGTCTCCAAAAATCTGCATCACTATAGGTTTACTATGGGAAAAGGAGAAAGTGTATTGTAACTGTCTGTGGAAGCACCTCTGCATGTTTTTGGGGGGGACGACTCTGATAACACCACACCCTTCAGTCCTGTTTGTTTGTATTTCCTCTTTGTTGATCTAATGAGGGCCACTCTGTAATCCCGACAGGCCCAGCATGCATTACAGAGATTGTATTATTGTGGCTCCGGCAGGGATAAAAGCTCACCTGCTGAGGTTTACCCACCAACACCATAAAGCACTGCACAACTCTTGTTCTCCATCTCAATGAGCCTTAAAAAGCATGTCAACTAGGGGCTGTTGGCTCCTTTTCACAACTGAAAAACACCGGCTGAGCCCATCTCCTCCACCCTCAGTGAGGAGCTGCTAATGACCGTCGTAAAGTCCAGGAGGAGGAGGAGGTTCAGGAACCATTCTCCTCTGCTGTGGGTTTCATTATTTCTAAAAAGTTACTTGAAACATTGGTATATGAAACCTGTTTCTCATTTGCCTTTGCCTCATTCTTCCAAAGCTGATAGTTTAATTAAGTGAGTATGTAAAATGTACTGTACAGTAATATGTACTGGAGGTTGAAACTCTGACACAGTATTACACATAGTCTGAGTTGGATTAGACAAGAGCAAACTGAATTCTTGCTAAAAAATCATATTTTTATTGTGATACTGCAAAGAAAACACAGCAGCCTGGTCTGCTTTTTGTGTTCTCAACTAATGAGTACCATAATATGGAATTTATTAAAGGCTAATATATTAACTTTCATTACCTACAGGTGATAGTGTATGTAGAACAGTAACTGGCATCAATGTAGTGATTCAAAACCAGACAAGTGCAAAACTACACACTGTGTTAAACTAATTAAAAACTTAAGATCTGCTTAAGTTTTTAAGAATTCAGTTTGCTCTTGTCTAGTCCAATCCTTAAGATCTGCTTACTGCAAGATTTGTTGCTTGTCTGTTCATTTTATTGCTTTTTTGCACAAATGTCACCACTATTTTGTACATTTTTGGCCATTTTGTTGTTTATTTTGGACAAGTGTGTTGTTATTAGGTCATTTTTGTTCATTTACTTGGCTATTTTATTCATTTTTGCTATCTTTGTAGCTCAGTTTTCTTGATTGTTGTGTATTCATTAGGGTTAGGGTTGAGACTTTCAGAAGCTCATTTCGTGGTTGGGATTGAACCACCTTTCTGTTTGGATTTTGCATGTTCTCCCCATGTCTGCGTGGGTAGAAAATGGATGGATAGATATATATATAGAAATAGAAAAAAATGTATGTGATTCACACCAGGTACCAGCTTGAAAATATATACTGTATGTTATTGATTAATCCTTGATGGCAATGGACTCTGATCACCACTGTATTGTTATGTAACTGGGTTAGAATTGTGAAAAATACAATGTGAAAAGGCGAGGTAAAGGTTAGGAAGTGAGTGACTGACAATGTCCACTAAATCTTTTCATTTATAAACAACATGGATAAAACATGTACACAACCATTCTTTACTATTTTCTTCTGATTTCAGATTTCTGTTGTTGGATTTGCTTTTGCATGTTATAAAATGCCTGTTTTATAATATTTGTGATGGTGCTGTATTTCCTGTGCTTCTGCTTTCTATATTTAGATGTTGGCCTTGTCCTTTATGCCCGGGTTGAAAGTCTTGAATGTCTGGAGTTCTAGCTATTAAGTTTATTGTGAATATTATAATGTATGATTGTCCCGATAGAGTCAAATAGAAAAGAGTAGAGTAGAATAAAATAGAGAATAATAGAGTGGAGTAGGATAGAGTAGAGAAGAATAGAATAGCGTAAAATAGAATAGATCAGAATAGAATATTCACCAAAAACAGAAGCATCCAACATTTTTAATTAGTGTCATTCTTTTTTTTCCCTGTCGTGTTTGGCGACTGGTCAAGCAGAACTGTGATGTGAATGCCTTGTTGTGCCAGACACATATGCACTGTGAAGAGGAACTCTGTCGACCCACTACAAGCTCTGTTTGGTATCATGTTTTAGTTATTTATTGTTTAGTTATTTTGACATATAACATAGTAATACAATGCCAGAGCTGATAGTTACAGAGGCCAAACTGACAGGGAGACAGAGGGAAAGAGAAACAAAGATGGAGAGATAAAGATAGAAAGAAAATGGAAAGAAAAAATATAAGTCTTCTGTTCCATCCATGAAAGTTTAGTGAGTCACCAGCTACAGCATCTGTAAAAGAAAGTCACAACCACACACAACTGCACATGCAAAAACAACAGAAAACAGATACAGTACATTGACACGGCGATTATGACGGTGTGTGTGCGTGCATGTGTGAGATTGTACATATGTGTATGCAACACACTAATTAGTCTTATTCAATGAATTAAAACTTCACTAACTTCATAGATCCATTTTATAGACATTTATCACTATTCATTCTATCAAATCATACATGTGTAAAGATCAGACTGTGAAGATTTTAAGTGACAGTATCTGCTTTTCTTGAATAAATTGGATTTATAGATTTTGTCCATGTGAAGCTTTATTTTGTTCACTTTCTTGATTATTGTTCTGCATCATTTACAATATTTTCATTGTTCTCTGCCTTTTTATCTTGTTGCATCCTTTGTGTTCTCATCTTTCACATAATGTTTGGCACACAGTATCTTTTACAGTGTGATCTGTCACATATTTGTCTTCTAGTGTCCTTTGGTTTTTATATTTTTGTGACTTTTTGCCGTTTTTGCTTGTGTATTTTACAATTTTGTCTTTCACTTAATTTTTTCTTGTGTCTTTTAGATTGTTATTTTCTTATGGTATATTTTACATCTTTTTACATCCTGCACACAACCTTTGTCTATTTATGCCTTTTCCAGTCTTCTTGTATGTTTCACAAAAAGTTCATCAGCACAGATAACCATAACCTTTCCCTCAGGAACCATAATCCATCTTTAAATCAGAAGAAAATAACAGTTTGGCATTTGTTGTGACAATCATCTATATTGACTGATGTGAAAATGTTTATGGTGCAAACATTTCATAACCACTTATTTTCTTCTTGTCAATAAAATATGCTTTTGAGCCCAGAAGCAGCAGAGTCAGTCAGTCTACACTTTTAATGCCTGTAGTGATTCTGTGAAACGAGCTTTCAAGACCAAAAATCTCCATCCACAGGTGACTTTCTTTGTTCTTTATTGATGTGCTGCTTGAAAAGCTTGCTGAGAACCTCCAGGAGACATAAGTATGTGCACTTAAAAACCTCTCTCCACACACATCTACAACTCCACTGGGTTTAATCTGCATACGACCACATCAATGGGTAATTTGGGCCTTTTAATTGCCTTGATAACAGTTGGGGAAAAAAAGCTGCGGATCGACCTGTAAAGGCGGATGACGTGGTTAAGTGCATGACATATGTTTTAAGTATCCCCCAGGTGGCACTAGCTGTAGAATGCAAAGGCCGAAGCATAAACACGGCAATTTGTTGATCCGGGATGTCCAGCGCTGGTGTCAGCAGATCCTCCAGACACAGCATGGTGGGGGCTGGCACAAGAGTGTGAAACCAATGAGGGGGGCACTCACTTAGGGCTGGTGGGGGGTAACAGATGTAGATGAAACAGCCTCTGAGAGAAAAGCTGTAGTCAACCTACATAAAGCTAATGGAGTGTAGGGCCAAATGGAGAGGAACTGGTAGAGACTGGGAGGGATAAAAGACACAGCACAGTCGCAAAGGAGACTTTGTGTTACATTAATGAAGGAGCTGAATCACTGAAAAATCCTGATCTCTTTTTATGATGATACGATCCACTTGGCCCTTTGTGAAAAAATACCCCCCTTCCCCTATTGTTTAAGTTCATTTTCACTGGCCGTATCCAGGTCTGATTATTGGCAGACCTGTTAAATCGAGAAATCACTTAAATAGAACAAAGGAAAGTAGGGTAAAAGATCTCAAAAAGCAACACACCACAGTGCAATATAAACAAACTCAAGAACAGATGAGATTAAGAACAGAAAGCTATTAACCATAAATGGAGAAAACTTGGAACAGGGGTGAACGGAGTAGCCCGCTTACCAAAATTACTCTGAGAGTGCATCAACGTCTCATCCAGGAGGTCACAAAAAATCAGAACAGCACCTGAAGAACTCTAGGCTTCACAATTCTCAGTTCGGGTCAGTGTTCATGATTCAACAATGAGAAAGAGACTGGACAACAATGTATCCGTGGGAGAGTTCCAAGATGAAAATCACTGCTGACTAAAAGAACACAAAAAACATCTTGATGATCTTGATCAAGACTTGTGAAAATACAAGACAAAAGCTGAATTTTTTGGAACACAGCATTTCATGAATCACATCACACCAGCCGTCAAACGTGGTGGTATTATGTGATGGTCTGGGGTTACACTGCTGTTCCAGGACCTGGACGATTTGCTAAAATTGATGAAACCATGAATTCTGCAGAAAATCCGGAAGGAGAATGTCTGACCATCAGGTCCTGACCTCAAGCTCAAGTGCACTTGGGTTGGACAACGATCCAAAACACAACAGCAAGTCCACCTCTGAAACACTCAAAAAACAAACAAAAAAAATTAAATAAATAAAAATGATGGTTTTGGAGTGACTTAGACAACTCTGTAATTAAATCCACTTAAGAGACTGTACTTTAAACAGGCCATTCATGCTCTAAAAACCTCCTGTTTGGCTGAATTAAGATAATTCTGCAAATATGAGAGGACCAAAATTCCTCCACAGCTCCATGTGAAAGACTCGGTGCCAGTTATTGCAAATGCCTGACTGTTGTTGCTGCAAAGGGCGGCACAATCAATTATTTTTTAGGCAGCAAATGCTTTTTCACACAGGTCTAGGTTGATTTGGGTAGCTTTTCTCCTTAAGAAATGAAGTTATTATTTAAAAACTACATTTTGTATTTTCTCCTATTTGATGATCTGAAACATTAAAGTGTGACAAATATACAGTAACAATCACAATAATAATAATCAGGAAGGGGACAAATACACAACACTGTAGTGAAAGCCAACAAGAGAACACAAGTGACAAGAATATTTTAAAAGTAAAGTTTCATATATTCAGTAAAATGAATGTATCCTTCATTGAACATTACTATAAAAAAGTACAGATGGAACCAACTTGTTCCTTTATTCTTTCAATGTCAGAGACAAAGGATGCATAGCGGTGGCCTACAGTGACTGATATAACAAAATAAACAACCAACCATGAAATACAGAGAACGAAAATCACCTTGATAGTTTGGATTTCATTACACAAATAAAAGAAGTGACATTCAAAATAAATTCACAGACATGGCAACACAGCCGCTCGCTCCAGTGTCTCCTAATGTTCAACAGAATTTTCAAACTGTGATATTTGAGGCACAATCCCTGAGGCTCGTGCCCAAATAGAAATACAGTCAGTGATGAACATAAAAGTCTACTTCACAACCTAGATAAAAGGATGGTAGACATTAAACAAGGCACAATGTTAACATTGAATAATTATTCAGTAGTATGGCAACAACTAGGACCCGCCAGGGCAGAGGTGTGAACAAAAATAAAGTAAGAGTACTATGTTCTTAAAGGTTCAGTATGTGGTATTTAGTGGCATTTAGTGGTTACGTTGCAGACTGTGAATGCCCCTCACCTCACCCTCCTCTGTGGTGGCTGTAAAAAACACAAACATCCTCATTAGAGTCAGTGTTTAGCTTCTCTATTCTGGGCTGCTTTGATTAAATGAACACATTACTGGTTCACACTAAAAGATAGAGCTGCTATTAGGGATGGGTGTCAAGACCAAGTATTATACTAGAACATTTGCAATCTGTGACAAGATTGCATGGGATTGTTGACAGCTGACAGCCTAATTTGCTGAAAAATACTGAAGTCATGTTAAACTAATGTTGAAATGCAGGAAAATAAGTTGAAGTAGTTTCAAACTGAAATGTTTGCTGAAGCTTAAGAATGAGATTAAGTTTAAAAGTTGTTGAAATATAATAATGAGTTGAAATTGAAAATGTTTCTGAAGCTTAAGAATGTCTTTAAGTATTGTAAAGTTGAAAATCTATAACATGAACAATGCTGCAAAGAAAGGATCAATAAATGAGCACAAATTTTAAAAAGTAAATAGACTGCAAAAAATATAGTATTTAGAGAAAATGACAAACATAAGAAACAATAATATAAAAAAAGTGAAATATGTAAATGAAAAACACTGAATTGTGAAAAAAACGATCAGATAGAAGTAGGAAAATAAAAAAATAGAAAATGTATTAAAATATATAAAATAAGAAAATGAACAAAACGATAAAAAAATCTAAAGTGAAGAAAACAATCTAGAACGTGAACAACATTTAAAAGAAATGATCAACATATGACTTTAAAAAATCCAGACTGCAGAGAGGTGTCAATATAGTATTTTAAATCAATAACATTTCCTCATCAGTGCAAGTTTTCAAAGATGGAGGGGAGGGGCCGTCACTGTGGGAGGGGCCGTTACTGTGGGGGGGCTACCAAAGTCTCCTCCAAAATAAGATTGAGTTTAATGGAGGAGACGGATGGACTATATGCTTATCTGTTAAAATAATGTAAATCACAAATTGCTTTCGTTGGCCAATTGTGTCAAAGCAGACAAGTGTGGCTGCGTTTTGAGGCAGTGGTCTCCACCTTAACCCCAGTTATTAACATTTTCCTCTCAGTACTGGACCCAAAAAGATTTCATATTTATCACTGCTACTTTACAATTGCCATTTGCCAGTTTTTTTCAAAGATTGGTCGTTTATTCAGACCAAACGAGAGGCGTGCGTTGGAGTCTGTGCGTGACCGGCCTGTTCTGTTAGCATCAGTAGCCAGTGTTTACCTGGAGAACAGAAGTAGAACGGGTGTTTTGAATATTCATGCAGAAATACGAGTGGTGAGTCACAACTCTGAGTGAAAATCCACAGGTGAAGAAATACACAGTCCAAGCTGATCTTACATTGCTCCCTGTGTGTTATAAATGCTATGAAGCAGCAGCCTGGGAGCAGAAATACAAACATGAGGTAATGATTAAAAGTGAGCAATAGCAGCTGCTTGTTTCACTATGGGTCCTTAACCAAATTTACTCTGAAATAGCATCATCTCAAATGTGGTTCAGAGGGCATGAGGGTTTAAAGGATTGGCGGTTACAGGTAATTATACTTTCAAAATACATACTACAGTATTTCCTTCTATGTACAGAGTTGTTCAAAACAATGCTGCTGCACTTGTCTACTAAATATTAACTATACATTCAGTATAGAATACACATATGATAATGAATCAATTGATTCTCTTTTCCATTTGAATGTTAAGCTTAACATATATGGTTACCAATACAATATATCAGTAAATAGTACCAGTAAAAGTACTGTACTAGTACCAATAAAATCTTACCAATACCAATCCCCAGCTGCTGGACAGTAGAAACATGCAGCATCACTGATTCCACAAATGGGAATCACTCCTGTAGATATGACTCAGTAAAAATTGACCTCATTTTTATGTCTCATTTAGGCAATTAAACGGTCATTCACCGCAAGCAATATGATGACTATAACACCAAATGTCATCACTGAATAATTCCATTCTGGAAACAGCTACTCCAGATGTGTCTGAGCCCAAAATGAAAACCGATTACCTGTTACTGGACACAGACTGTGTGCTGATCTTACCATTTATCTATGAAGTTTACACAGTAGAGAAGAAAAAAAGGTTCATTATTCTACCTGAGGGGGTATGGAAAAATTTGTATGTTGGCTCAATATTTCCACAAAAAATGCAGCTGTTTCTGAAATAATGTTAATAAAGGTGGATTATAATCCACAACAGAGTCAGAACACTGGCTGTCGCTGTGCTTAATGAGCTTCTTAACTTTAGTTGTTCAGCATTGCACCATTTTCCTTATTTTATGACCTTATTCATATTAGTACTAAGTAAAGGCTAAAAAAGTCAAACCAGTAACATGACGGTAAAATGATGTGCTGGCCAGATGTATTCTGATTGGTTGTCAGGGTTTTTAAAGTTCATAATATCACTCTGAAAGTGATTAAAACACGCTTGCTATAATTATAGTTGTGGTGTTCAAAAACTGTACACTCATTATATAACAGTGTGGACAGCCCTTTACACTAATGAAAATCTAATTTTTAAGATTATAATCAATATCTACAGTCATTCTCAAAGATTTTCACACTGAACCTTTGAATTATATTAAATTAAAATTCTGTAAACCTCATCTTCTACATGGTGAACTTAAAGCCCACAGTTCGATGGGTTTTTGCATAGCCAACAGTTTCCACTGCTTCATTTCACTACGGGAGCTTTTGACGATGCAGATGCAGCTAAAGAGAGATAACAGTGGGTGCTTGAAATGAGCAGACTAGGGATCAATAACTGGAGTGTAATTATCTGTATGAGAACACTTTCAAATGTCCTGAATGTCACTTTGGTTCAGAGGCACTCAGAGTGGTCAACATGCAGAAAGGACACAATGCTCAGGGTACATGATTATGCTGAATAAGAACATTTTCGGTCTTTAGGCATTTCACTGCTGCTTCTCAGTCCTCACTGGATTCCTCGGAGTTGTCCATGTCTACATCGTCCCAGCATGCTTTGGTGCGTTGCTCCCAGCTCTTGGCCTGGCTGATGACGGCAGGAGGCATGAGCACCACACAGGCTGCCAAGCCAGAGACACGCTCCTTAAACTCAATGTCGTTCTCCCACTCGTCTGTGTCGGTATTGTACACGTGAACATATTTCATCCTGTTTCCTCTATCGTGAGAGCGTCCACCCAGGGTGTAGATGCGACTGTCCAGTACGCCGATGCCTGGTTCTCCGTGACCTGCAGGAAGCGGACTCACTAAACACCAGCTGTTGGCTGACGGGTCGAAGCACCCTACCTACAAAAAACAAAACAAATTACTCTCTATTTTATCCAAGGACTGTTTAAACACACTAACCTTTGCGCTACATGTTTAAATAGTCAATTTAATCACTACAACCAGTCAAAACCATTGAATCTTTAGCCTAAAAAGACAATAATAAAAGTGAAATGAAGCTGAACTCAACAGACCTTGCCACATTTCTACAAAGCACTGGTTAAATACGTATTTGGATCCTTTCATTGAGTAGAAGTGATACCTAGGCCTGTCCCTATGCCTCATTTTGCTTTATTTTCAGCATTGAAAAGGTACATTGTAGAACCAATCGGAGATGGTTTGTTGAGAGTTTTGCTTATGAAAACTGTTACTTATAAATAAACACTTAATCCTTAAGTTTATCACACTGAAAATCAACCCATTTGGGATGTGTGGTTTGCACCAGACAGAAAAATGAGGGAAATTGTATTTTTAAAAAATAACTAAAACTGTTGTACAAATGTAGCAACATAAAAAATACCATATCTGCCTTTGACATGTGAGCATAAAGCTGTAGAAACCATAAGTACAGTAAATATATTGTACAAAAAGTTTCTTTCAGATCCACCCAACACTGAAGAATTGTGATCTTGTACCTTCACAACATCTCGCCGATATCCGTGCTCATCATTGCTTCCACCGATGACATACATGCGTCCCTTCACAGACGCCATGCCGTGCCACGCCCGCTCCACCGGCCCCTCTGCACACGCCGTCCAGTGATTGGCCACAGGATCAAAACAGTAGGTCTCTCGAAGGTATGCTGACCCTCTGCGCCCACACGTTGTATAAATTTTACCATCAACCACTGCTCCGGCATGGGCGTAGACCTGCAGGGAAGATCAGATGTGTGTTAAACTCAAAGGAAAAAAAATACCTGATATGTAAAGTACTGTACAGCTACCCAATTTCATCACAATAATTTCAATATATCTTTTCACTGAATTATACATGTCTCCATACCACTTACCTAATCTAATCTATCTCCTGACAGAGATCGATGTATATGTTTTGTCCATTTCTGGAATAAGATATGAAACCAACAAAAAAATTAACAAAAAAAGAAAAGAAAAACAACAAAAATATATATCAAATATAAAAAAGTGAGTAAAAAGTACCAGTTATCACCAAAATGAACAAAATAGTGACAAAAATTAACAAACTGATTAAAATAATTATCACCAAAGTGAACAAAATGGACAAAAATGATTGAAATGATCAATAAAGCAAGAAAAATTAGAAAAACTAGCATAAAAAATTGACAAAATGAACAAAAACCTAGCAAAATGTAGACAAAAATGAACAAAAATGGGTAAAATCATCAACAAAAAGAAAAAAATTAGCAAAATAATTAACACAATGAATACAATTTTGCAAAATAATCAAGAAAATGAATAGACAATGAAGAATTAGATCATCCTAAATTCACGTGGACCTTTCTGCACCTTTAAACTGCAGCCTTTTACAGTTACAGAATCACACATGCTGATATTCAGATAATAACACCTTTAGCTATGCGGAGTCAAGTTCCACTACACAGGTGAGTATGTAGCCCCATCATGTGGATCAAAGCAGTATTACATACACTGGGGAACTGTTCAAACTCTCCATACCTCTCTCTTTAGGGGTGCTACATATTCCCACATGTCGGTGTGTGGGTCGTAGCGCTCCACAGAGTCCAGTTCATTGCTGTAGTCCCGTCCTCCGATAGCGTATATATGTCCACCCACCACGCAAATGCAGTGGTCAGCATGTTGCTGCTGCAGGGGCTGGATAGAGCACCAGCGGTTATGACGAGGGTCATACCTGGGGATGAATTGTAATAAACAGGCTTAAAATAATCTTAAGCAGGGTGTGTACCGGTAGCAGACACATAAACTTTAATGGTTTTTAAGACCCTTTGGAGATGAGATTAATCAAATGTAAGACTTTAGTTTTGTGGAAGTAGTCCTTTACTGACTCAAGCTGTAGGTAGATACACTGCCTGGCCAAAAAAAAATTGGTTCACCACTTGTTGCCAGTTGAAACATAATCACCCATTCAGAAATTATCCAGTGGGAGGCTCGTACCCATTTGCTTACTTAAATCCAGGTGGTGCCCTTTTTTTTTTGGCCAGGCAGTGTATTTTCAAACTTTAGCCATAGCATTGCAGGGTTGCTAAAAACACTGTTTTTCACATACTGCGAGGTTTATCTGTCTGTTATTTGTAACAGGACACATTTATTTATGTTTTTTAACCTTCATAATTATAGTTACAGTACATATTAAAAATGTCTAGTGACACATTGTATGCTTTCAGCTACAAAACAAAGTTTTACTCACTTAAAAACGTATATCAGGTAGCATGGTATTGAAAAAGATATATTGCAGTATATTTTGTCCCATATTGTGGAGTTTGCATGTTCTCCTCGTGTCTGTGTGGATTCTCTCCGGGTTCTCCGGCTTCCTCCCACATTCAAAAACAGGCACTAAGGTTTAAGCTAATTGTTCATTCTAAAGTGTCCACAGGTATAAATGTGAGTGGGAATGGTTGTCTGTCTCTGTGTCAGCGCTGCGATGCACTGGCGACTTGTCCGGGGCCGCCCCGCCTTCACCCTAAGTCAGCTGGGATACGCTCCAGCGCCCTCCCTGACGCTTGCGGGGACTTTATGCTGCCCCATATCGCCCAGGCCTAGATTACATATTTGAAAATGTTTAATAAAATATAGGACTTAACATTTAAAGACAATCTCACCTCCAGCAGCGGGTCTCTGCCCGAAACCCACTGGTGTTCTTGTCTCCTCCAATGAGATACACAAAGTTGTTGAGCACAGCAATTCCCTGGTTGGACATTCGCGGGGCATGAGCTGCAGTGAGTGTCCTCCACTCCCCCCAGGTTGGGTGAAACACCTGAAATAAGTGTTCACTGTCTGTTTGGGAGGTGGATGAGAACATTCCCCCGAAGCCCAGGATACAGCGGAAGGTGGAGCGGGGCTGGGTGAGCGGGCTCTGCAGGACGGGCTGCTTTATCTCCTGCTCGTGGTAACGGAGAGCAGCGGAGACCGAGTCCTTCAGCGGACACGAGTGGAGTCGGCCATAGAGTCTCTGCAGCACCTGCTTCTCGATCAGGCAGAAACGCACCGCTTCCAGCATCTTCAGATTATCCTTTGGATGACAAAAAAAGACGAGATGAGACATATTATCACTGGTGATTAAATGTGTCACAAATGTTTTTAATTGCTTAAACTGATTATGTAATCACCAGAGTTTTCCTGATCTGGTCACTGAGTGTTTTGGATTCCGTGACCAGGTTAGGTCTGCCAGTTTAATATTTAGAATATTATCTCAAATATGTTGTTCATTTTTTGATAAATTTGTTAATTTTATTTTTATCCTTGTTTCTTTTCTTGATTATTTTGTTCATTTTTATTTATTTATTTGTTCATTTCATATTATATGTTGTTGGTTTGTTTAAAATTTTGGTCACTTTTATGAAAATGTATTCATTTTTTCAGATTATTTGATTCAATTTCATGGTATTATTGCATAATGATTTGATCCATCCTTAGTAATTTTGTTGGTTTTGTTCTATATTCAAGCATTTTTGATAAATTTGTTAATTTTATGTTATATCCTGTTCACCTTCTTAATTATTTTGTTCATTTTCATTTAAATTTCTATTAATTTGTTCATTTCTATTTGTCCCCTCGTTTAATCTTCAATTTCTTGATAAATCTGTTCATTTTATGTCAATCCTTGTTTATTTTCTTAATTATTTTGCTCTTTCATTTATTTACTTATTAATTTTTTCACTCCTTACTACTTTTTGTTGGTTTGCTTAATATTTTGTTCCTGTTTCGATAATAAGTAACTGTTTTCAGATTATTTGGTTACATTTTTGATAGATTTGTTAATTTTATGTTTAGCCTTGTTTACTTTCTTGATTATTTTGCTCAATTTCATTTCTTTATTTATTGATTTGTTAATTTTTTTGGCTCGGCTTCTTTAATCTTTTGTTCATTTTTTCATATTGCTTGAATACATTTTTTGATAAATTTGTTCATTGTTCAAGGGAATAGCCAAAAGGAAAAGAAGAAGAAGACAATAAAATATTTACTCTACCACCTCTACACGTATCAGGTGATTTAATTAAATGACATTTTCAGTTCATTTTAACCGTTAATCCGTTATCACAATCAGAATCAGAATGCATTTATTGTCATTGTCAAATGTTTCCGTCAACAATTAAATTACATTTCTCCCATTGTATCTATTTTTACTGTAAATAAATCCACATCTAACTTCTTTACTTCACTCATTAAATACTAAAGATAGTAAGATGATATAAGAATGAGAATGAACATATTAGCAATAAACAATAAAATTTAAAACAAAATGAAGAAAACAATCAAGACAGCACACTTGCCATCAAAGAATGGACAAACTAATGAAGAACACAAACAAAATGAAAAAATAATCCATGTATTCACCAAAAACAAACCACATTATCACAGAAATGAATAAAACTGGCCAAAATAATCCAGAAAATGAACAAAAAAGGGTGAAAACACACAAAAAATTACTAAAATAATCCAGACACTGGCCAAAAAATAAACAAACATACCATAAAATAAACCAAAACTAAACAAAATAATTTACAAAATGAATACTAATGCCTACAATAATCTAAATCAGACCAAAACCTGCATAAAATAATCCACAAAATGAGCAAATCTACATTTTCCAATGGACAAATTTAGTCCATAATAAACATGAGACGCAATTGTAGCTTTAAAGCTCAGACACTGTATGTGGCCATTGATGGCAATTAAGAACTGACATTTAAGGCCTTATTTTTGTTAAATTAAACGTAACATATTTTAAGCCTTTTTTAGGATCTGTCGATGCCCTGACACCCATAAAAAGCAACATCAGTGCATTATTTATTTTTTTCCCGCAGCTGTATATACGCCATTCATGAGCAACACATAATGCAGACATACAGCAGGTATATATTCACAGATTGCCTTTATTTTCAAGTATGACACGTATTTATGGGAGCTGTACACACCTTGTGACTGACCTTCAAGTACACCTGGTCGGTCTCCACCTGCTCAGGACTGTAGTGGTAATGAAGCGCCGCCTCGTACACCTCATTCTCACTGTTCACCTGAAGCTCGTCACTGCACAGCGCTCTGAAGACTTCATCTTGAGGGAGCTGCCGGTACATGTTTGTTTGAGATAACGTCTGGATGTTCCTGAGGATGTAGGCGTGGACTTTGGCTTTGAGCTGCTGCAGCCCGTAGAGATCCGCAAGATGATGCATCTCTAAAATGTTGCTCTCGTCCAGCCAGGAATGGAGGAAATCACAGCAGAAGCCGATGACATTCTCCAGCTTTTAACATAAAAGACACAACTTAGCTAAAATAAAGAGCAGCGGCTTCTCTCAGGACAGAAAGTTTAACACCTACCTGTACCAATGTGGCAGCAATTAACACCTCCTGCACACAGTCCAGGTCTAACTCGATCTCTGAAGTGTAAATGTAGTCGAGTATTTTTTTCATCGCTGTGTAGGATACGCCATGTATTGGGATCTCGTTTTGCTGTGTCTCCCGCAGACCTCCCGCAAACATCCCCCTAATGAACAAAAATGACACACTTGAGGACAGCGTTATAGAGAATGTGGAGAAGTGACTGAAACTAGAGTTAGGTAGTACATCACAGCTGGAGCTGGATGATTCTGCAAAAAATAATGTCATAATAAAAATTCAGTTGACAGGGATGAATGTCTTGATAAATGTCCAATTGTAATTTTATTCAAGTTTAAAAGTTGCTATTTTTTCCTGAGTGAAAGTTGAAGAAACCATACGGTTGTTTGTGAGTGCACTTTGTGAGAAATAGAAGCAAGAAGACGAAAATGATGTAAAAGTCACAAAAGATGAAGACTCTAAAATATGAAAATCATTTAGGAGATGCAAAAAGACATAAATAGCAAAAATGACATTAAAAAACTCAGAAAGACAGAAATGAGAAAAAGACGCAAAAAGATGAAAGATGCAAAAGACTCAAAAACACAACAATAATTTTTAAACAAAATTCTCAGATTTTTTTTCAAATTAAATTTCATAATATAAAATACATCATAATAACCATTATCAACTTACTGTCTACCTCTAGTCACTGTATGATCATTGTTTGTAATCTCATAGCGGTGAGTAACTAGTTACTCTCTGTCATGGCTCAGAGTGTCATAATGTCAACATTAATCATATACAATGATTAATAATGATGCAATGATTATGTATGTATAAAATATCGACCAATATCCAGTTAATCAGCTGTCCTTGCCCTCAAAATTTTCAATACTGAAAAAGCATTATCCATGTCAGAGACTAATTATTTTTGGTCCACCTAACCCTAACCTAGAGTCCAATGTGGAGCTAAATGCAAGATTTTAACTGCTGGGACTGGAGAAAGCACCAGTTTTTATGTCTTTGAGATTGTCTTTATTTAGCTGCAATAACGACTTGCTGAGGTGTGGACGTGGCGAACCTGACACTGCACGGGCTTGTCAGAGGTGACACAAAAAAAAGCACCTGATGCTGAAAGCCAATCAATAACAACAGCTGGGTCAGACATAGTCTAACGCTTTAGTAACATAATACTATGATTTTTAACAGGGTTAGGGTTAGAAACAGGACAGAACAGATATAATAGAAGGGTCAAGTGCATAAGCAGCAAGACTGTGGCAAAAGTAAGCTTCAGATTGTGAAAATGAAAGCTTATATGAACAGTACCATATCTCAAGAGGAGGATAATATGACATTCTATTAATAATATTATATTTCGACCCCTAAATCACGTAGCTTTTGCTGTGAGTCTGTTTATTTTACTTTCATGTTTACAAGTCGGTCTGCCACATTGTAGGTGATGATTTTTTTTTTTACATATAATGACAATTTATTATTTCATGTTCTGCCTTGAGTAAAGTACAAGCCTAATAAAAGTTCAACTGTACACTTGCAGTTCTAATAAAGAGTCATTTGTTGGCACTGATCACTGGAATAAATAAATTAAAAATGTATTGCAGTGTGGGTTTGTAGATACAAATTTCACATCAGAGATTTGACATACAGTATATAGACTGCCTGGCCAAAAAAAAAAGTCACCACCTGGATTTAACTAAGCAAATAGGTACGAGCCTCCCATTGGATAATTTCTGCATGGGT